>SNQJ01S0127628.1:1287-21011 GCA_010110895.2 Picea sitchensis
GCGTATCTCCACATACTAGGCATATATTGGACCAGCCTCAACCATACTCCATAAGTGTAACATGGTCCAACATACTCAAACAATTCAACTAATCCGCCATATTTTACCTTTATGTTGTCTATGGACAATAAACCAAGGCCATGGATGGATGACGGAGCAATGCGATACATCCTCTCATTAACACAGAAGTCGGTGTCCAACTCAAGGAGTTCCTTGGGTACCCACTATTTCAGTAGGTGTTTGTACCTCAAGGGAACCTCGATGTCACCTATTCTCTCATCGTCATAAGAGCATGATCCTCCTTCAACAAGAAATAATTCCATGCACCTACCAAACTTTCTTCTGACCTTTTCACCTCTAGTTGATTTCGCCTTGTAACATGTGTTGGATATGTTTTCCCTTGTCCCTCTCGAAATTTTTTCGCTCGAGCTGGATGATAGGTCTAATAGATACATATTTGGTTGTACCTACACTCCATCAAGGGAGAAGGAAACGTTAGGCCAACGATATTCATATTATAATATAACTAAAGATAAACATTGAAAATATGACTTAACATGTAAGACTTTTGCATCTGGGGTTGGAGTCAAACCTTTGAGAAAACAAAAAGTATTTCTTCACTCAGTATTTTGGGTAGGTGTTGGGCCAAAATTATCTGGGAAGACAGAAGAAATTATTTTGAATTTCCCATCTAATTTTTAGCCCACCTCTAATTTATGAGAACCCATGAGGGATTTCATCATGCTAGTTAGTAGGTTATATGGTGAAAAGGATTTCTCTTATATACAGAAGCATTGGGTTCCCTTGATACACCAAATGTTGAAGAAGGCAGTTGTAATATATATGACTAGAGAAAATGACTATTATATTTGAGTAGAACAAAGGTAGAAAAAGACCTTATAGAAGTTTCATGGGTTTATAGAAGTTTCATGTTTCATGGGTTTATATTACATCATGATCTAAGGAAACCATCCTTACCCTTATTGAATTCATGCTACAGATGTGGGGTGGAACCAGTGGTAGAAGAACCTTGTTTCTGATGCAATGAATTTTGGTGACAATAATGATTTTGTTCATGGTTCCATTTTGACCATAATTTCAAGTTTTGGTACCTCCAAATTCATCCATATTTTACAAAAACCTAAAATCCACCAAATTGATTAGAATTACCAAAAGTTGAAACCCAATTGAAATTGTTGCAAGAGGGTTGTTTTGTGTATATATTGTTTGACTTTGTATTAGGCCATTAGATAGCACCACAAAATCCAACAACCAAGAGAAGAAGGCTTTGCAGCAATAGCTTCAAATAGATGGCACAAAGATGTCTGATATTGTTATTTCTTTCTTCAATGTGTTCATAATTGTTACAAATTGATACCCATAAAGAAAAAAATGATTTTTCCTCCATATGATGGGAAACATGTCAAAATGATACTAACATTATTTTTTAAGGTAAAAGGATGAATCAGTTCAACTAGTTAATACAATTCCATATGTAAAGGATGAGATAGAAAATAATTCTGACTCACAAATTTCCCTTTAAATTTGAATTGAATTAATGTTTTTGAAAGCGTTCGATATTTAATAATGGCTAGTTGTATTATCTCAACTAGAGGGCTGATAGAAATGATCATATGGGTGGATTATTCCACCTTGCAACTAGATTGGCATTCCACCTTAAGACTAACCCTCCTAAAAGTTCTTCAAAATCCACCAAAGTTGTTTTTCATTCTTTTAGAAAGGAAGACAAAAATTATGCAACTTTACAGCCAACACACACAATTTCTTGGAGAAGCAAGACATCTGGTTTGTAAATTGCACACATTCTTTTTAAGGCTTGTTGTAAATTTTATATCGGATTCAAGTCTATAGGAATACACATGTATTCCTATATTCCTCATACCCTTCTCACTTTTACATATAGAGCTTGAAAACCCAATAAAACAAGGGATTTCATTTTCAACTATCTAAGAGCATGGAGGGGATTCATTTTGGGTATTGAAACATTGCATTGGAGCTTAAGCTACCTTATCCACAATGAATGAAGGATGAAAAATGGGAAATTATTAGAGAGTGGAGAAGAATGAAATGACATTTAGCTAGGAGTATATGACATTACATCTAAGGTATATGCATTAAATAATTAAAGGTTGTATTTGTAACTCAAATATACATTGAGGTCATTATTTATTGCAATGAATTTATCTACAGATTTGATTTTGAGGTTTATAATAGAGTAAACATGAACATATTGAGTTGATTAGTTTTGGCATTGACAAAGTGTGAACAGAGTTGCATTTGAGTAAGATGCATGTTGGTTGAAAACAATAACAGGTTTGGCAAAGATGGAATTGATGGTTACAGGTTTGTTTTCACAAAAAGAAATTAACAAAAGGATATTGGTAGTTTAAGAAGAGTATTCGAAACAAGTTGAAGCGAGTACTAAAGGGAGGAAGGGAGGAGCTAGGGAGACTAACCATCTCATTGCAAGTTGAATCTTGCATTCAGGAAGTAGAAGCTATCTTTCAGTAGGTGTTGGAGATAAAGAGGTAGTAGCCTAATCTGAGTAGTTTCTCAGACAAAATTTGATGTAACTAAAGTAGCTTGCTTTCTTTACATCCACAACAAGAAGAAGAGGTTTTTCCCTTTATGGGTTTCCTCATAAAAATTTTGTGTCTCTTTATATTTCATGTGATTGATGGTTACTAATTCATTTTCACTAAGACAAAATATTTATTAGGTTTTAAGCTGCATTAAAGAAGTAATTTGTGTTAAAGAGATAAAAGTGAAAATTGTGTATACAACCGATTCACCCCCCCGCTCAGTTGCTCAACTTGTCCAACAACTCTCCACATCCCTAACATTGCAAGGATCCTTTCTTGGGCTCCTTTGTTCTTTCCCTTTCCTTCTCTATTGGTTTATTCCTACTTTGAGACGGAATTTTTTGTTGATGTACACTCTTGCTTTGTTGACCCTTCTGTGCATCCTTTCCGAATTTTTTTTGAGGAAAAGACTGCAACCCTTTTTTCTAGAAATTCTAGCCTACCACTCATCAGGTCATTAGAGGTGGAATTATCGTGAGGTGACATGAATGAAGACATGAAGTGATGATCTTAAAAGGAACCATCAAAGGCATTGATGATGGTGAGGTGATATTATCAATACGTTGCAAAGGAACCATTGAAGGCACTAATATTAATTGTAAGGTGACATTATTGAGGGAATGTGTCATTGATTCTAGAAAGGCACCGTTGAAGGAATGAGGTGAATATGTTAGCATGGGGATGGAAAAGGAACATAAGGAAACAAATTTAATTAAGAGCCATCAAAGGTAGGAGGAGAGCATTAAGAGGAAGGAAATTTCATGGAAATGAAGGTGACCTTATAGCTATAGGCTACAGGATGCAACCGCCAAAGATAACCTCTTAGGGAAGATAACAAGGGAGTGGTGACTAGTCTCAACTAGGGAATTCCATCTTTAATTCATCCCCACTCAAGACAATGAACTAAATGGAGACAATCAAATATGAACGAATCGAGGAAATAGGTGGTCAATAAGAGAAAATATAAGACAAGGAAGAGAGGAAAATCTTTCCCTAGGCATCTTAAGGATGAGGTAAAGAAGAGACATGAATAATAAAGGTATGATAGGATATGATTAGGGGACGAGAAAAATGGAAAGGGGGAAGAAAACAAGGAGAGTAGGTGTTACCCTAAGAATATCAAGGTGATAATGGAGGGGAAATATATGGGTAAGACTACCTAGAAATAACCATCAAATGGACATATAATAGGATGGAGTTCCCTACGAATAAGGATAGGAATTCCAACCTAAGGGATCTTGGATGAAAATGATAAAGAAGGGGTAGATTCCATGGGTGAAGGAAGAGTGGAAGGATAAAGGATTTATTGTAAAGTAAGAGGTTCCAACATAGGAAAAATACAAGGAAGAATGTCACTTGGTCATTGAAGGATTGTGTGAGGATTTAGCATTGCTAGAGACTTAACACCCAAACCATCCCAGGAAGAGATAAGAAAGAGGATCTGAGAGAAGAATTGGGTCACATATCAGTGAAGGGGTATCATTAATGTCCAAATGGGATATGGGATCCATGCCTAGGTTATTTATGAACCAATAATTAGTATTAAGGTATAACCAATGTCAACTGAGAGAAATAATGGCCTTATGTCCTAAATGAAGAGTCTCAATTCAAGCACCAAAAGGAAAAACCATGAATATTCTCAAGTTGTGTCATTGAAATCATCCTTGAACCATGAAACAAGACCTTCATAGGGTATATTTGGCCTACTAGAGGGATATGGGTGTCATGATTAAACCACAACAAAGGCCCTAAAAAAGAACATGTCTCGGTTCCACACATCGCATAGTTATTGGGTACATCATGGTTAGGGTTTTGTAGAACTTGACTGGGATATGAGGAAAACCACATGATCTCTCACTTCAATGTCTTTGGCATAAGATTTGGACATGAGTGTAATTTATATGTGTTGCATACTACATATGGGTCTTGGGGCTAAGATGTAGTCATCACATGCAGAGACTAAGATAAACAAAATGGAGGCTAATATGTTAACACAAATTTATTTATATTTTGTACTCAAATTCCATGGCATTGAATTGTTTTCTTTGTGAAGCCCTAAAATATGTATCACAAATATTGGAAGATTCATTTACCGATTTTGGCGGCATGTCTCCTTTGTCGAATTGGGGCCCTCCTTTATCTCCTCTGTCAATTTGGGCCAATATCTCATCTATATCCTATATTGTCAAACCGGACTGCTAGTGTCTGGATATCTAATCACGAGTGATCTTTCTTGAGAGGGGAGCTATGACAGTCGGGATACTAGGGTGTCAAGTTGGGCCACTATCTCCTCTGTCTCCTATGTCGAGTCAGACTGCTAGTGTCTAGATATCTGATCGCGAGTGATAATTTTTGAGAGAGGAGCTATAGCATTTGGGATACTAGGGTGTAGTCGGGAGGAATGAGCTAGGGAAAAAGGGTGCAATCGAGAGCTAGGGAGCTAGAGCATTCAAGAGCTAGGGTTCATTCGGGAGATGAGAGCTAGGGCATGTGTTGATACTAAGAGGGGGGTGAATCAGTATCAAGTGCAATTTAAAAACCTTTTTCAACTTATACTTAAACCATTAAATTATATCCAATGAGAAATGAACAATAGTATAAGAGTTACACCAATACACCACAATACACCATGCAAGCACCAATACACCACAATACACCATGCACACAATATATGAGAAATAATCACTAGTTTTGTTCAAGGGAAGTAATGAGTCTTAAAGGTAGCTATACCTTCCAAATGTAAAGGGAGGGATAAAACATCTGATGAAGATACAACTCTAAATATCAAGAGAGAGTTGAACTCTCCATGCTTTCCCCTTCCTTCCACCCCAAGAATGAGAGATAATAAAACTTTACATTAAATCATCACCATCAACCAATCACCATATCCGGATAATGCTTCCGAGACTTATTCAATTTATGCAATTCTTCAATTGAGGTTCTAACTTCTACAGATAATATTTCCCCAAATGTATCTTCTTTGAAACTCCTCCAATTTTTTACTCTTTGAATCCTCCCCAAAAGAGGTTACAGAAAGAATGGTAGACTTTATTCAATTCCGCTCTATTCAAAGACCCAACTTTGTACAACATGCCCTCGACTCACATATTTAACATCTGATTTCATGAAACTCTGCACAAAAGAAACTACAGTCCGTAATATTCTCCAATGGAAGTGGTCCCACTTCATTTGGATCCACCATGAAAAAGTTATGACTGTTTACCCTGAACACCTGTTTGACTAGCTCGTGGACTGGTCACAAACCCTATCTCTTCCACAGAGTGTATTCCATAATTATAGTGAATCAAGAGCTTTGAACTTTTTACCGAGAAAATTTGATATGTCTTCTCAATATAATAGATATTTCACCATCTGAATACTTTCTAAAAAATTATAGCAAAATGGCAAGATGACCCGAAAATAACACCTTAGACATCACCAAAAGACTTCATCCCTCCCTTGAAATATGGCCTCTTTACTTTCTTTATTTCCTCCAAGTTCAATTTAAATGAATGTATAATGATGTTTTTTTTATACCATTTATGTCACTTCATTTTAACATTAGGGCCGACCCACACTTTCTTGTATTTTAATTCTTTCTTTAATTATCTTAAGGGCTTACATGTACTTCCTTCAATTCACTGTCATCTCTGCACCCATTTCTCCCAACCATGAGGATCCACCAGTGACGTCACACATACAATCGGAAACAACATGATGTATACTATCCATTCATGGTCAAGTGTATATGCATGCATTGTCCTTCATGTCCAAATACCTTTTATCAATCTTGCAATCCAAAACCCACATGACTAGGGCTGACATCAATGACACAATAACCATTCTTCCAACAATCTCCCCTTTGTCATTGATGACAAATACCATGCTCCCTCTATCATCATGATCCCAATATATCTCCCTCACATCAATGGAAGGTTAGCTGCTCCCCTAAGTTTAATGAAAATGTAACACTCTCTTAATGCCTCCTAAACATGGCACTCAATACTTATCCTTATTTTTGTCTTTTGGGACATTTTCCTTAGAATCCTTTGTGGATTTTGTCTTCTCTCTCTCTTCATGTCTAGGATGTATATGTTGTTCGGTCTTTTTTTTTTTTTTTTTTTTTTTTTTTTTTTTTTTTTTTTTTCTTCGATTTTACATTTTTGGGAATCAAACATAAGCAGTGTATCCTTGATCACACATTTTACTAAACCGAGTAGATTATGATTCAAGTCTTCAACCAATAATGAACATTTTTCTTTACATTTTTTCTTCCAATCTCTACTACACCTTCAGTATTTCCATGTATGAGTCATCTCCAAATGTAACATTTCCACCCTTTCTCTTCTGTTGATGAATTTCTCTGATCCTTCGGTCATCATGTGAAGAAACATCCAATCGGCTCATGTACCATTCATCTTCTTCTTTACATTCTTCAAATGAATAATGCTATTCGACAATCTTCATTGTTTGGAATCTCTTCCTTTCTCCATATTGTTGTTGCATAGAGACATCTTCATTCAGATATCTACAATCTCGTTTAGACCAGCCAAGATAATTGCATTTTGTAGCATACAATATTTTTGTCTCATCAACTAGTAAAATGAATTATAACTTATGTTAACAAATCCACAATTATTTATATATCTTCTATTTACACCATTAATGTTTCTTATGTATTTGTTCCTTTCATTGATTCTAATTATTAATTTCTTTATGTCCAAAATTTTTGCGAGCATAACAATGACCAAGAAAGAAATTTTGACACTGGGAGTAAGGACCTTCTTGTGATGTAGTCCAATCTTGGTTCATGATCTACTCTTTTGTAGTTTCTTTCATAATCGACAGTTTTGATTTCTGAAGGTAGAGGTCTTCTTGGATATTCATCTCTTTGTAATCATTCCTCTTTCAGTATCCTCGTCCACTTATCAACTCTCTCTGTAGCTCTTTCTTCAACCTTCTTGTTGGTATTTGCATCTTCTTTGTATGAAGTTTCACCCATTCATCCAAGATGTGTTAATTCTTTTGGCACTGAGAGTTTCTTGCTTCCTTCCCCACGAGACTTCTTGTTCAAGTTTTCACAATCTTCTTCTTTCTTTTTAATTTGGACCTTCTTTACTGGGATATTCTTCTCGCTTATTCGGCAGAGTTTTCAAGGAAATGGTTTCTCTCTAGTTTCTGAAAGTCTTGTAGTTGTTTCTTTAAGCTTTAAACCTGCTCTTTTCATAACTACCCAATTCACTTCTTAGTTTTCATATGTGTCTCTTTGAGCTTGCTATTTTCAATCTCAACATGCTTCAATTCTTTTTTAAGATTCTCATATTCTTGTTGAATAATTTCTACTAAGGATTTTCTTCTTCTTCATTATTATCATCTCTTTTCAATCCTTGATGAGGACATTCAAATTCAACATGTCCTAATCCTTCACAATTAAATCAAAATAATCCTAATTCCTATTTTCTTTCCTTGAAATCAGATGTTTCAATTTCTTCAACTTCTTTCTTCTTTCTTTCCGCTTCTTCCCTTTGCATAAAGGTCTTGTAGGTTGTCCCAAAGCTCTTTTGTTGATGCACATGATCCCACCTTGGATTTCATTGAATCAGTCAATCCATCCAGATGGTAATTCATAATAAATTGTTGTTCCTTTTTTCTTCCTTCTGAGCCGTAGCTTTGTTTCCTTCAAAGCATTGTATCCTAAGCAATTGAGAACCAAACATCTACCACAAGAGATTTCAAAGCTTTGCCTATTTTTCTATTATTCAAAAATTCTCCCATCGTTTTGGTGGAATCCCATTTGGAATGTTGGTTTCCATTTCTACATAGGATCTTACTTCCAGTGGTTAAACTGCATCGGAAGGTAAACCTAATTTCTGATACCAATTGTTGATAACGAGAGGGGAGTGAATCAAAGTATGAAGTACAATTTAAAAAAACCTTTTCAACTTATACACTTAAACCATTCAATTATATCCAATGAGGAAATGAACAATAGTATAAGAGTTACACCAATACACCACAATACACCATGCACACACAATATATGATAACACCACGCTTTTGTTCAAGGGAAGTAAAGACTTCCAAAGGTACCTATATCTTCCAAATGTAAAGGGAGTATTAAACTTCCAAGAGGGAAGATACAATCCTCAAATACTCTGAGAGAGTTGAACTCTCTATCCTTCCCTTCCTTCCTGCACTAATGAGAGATAATAAAACTTTACATTAAATCACTCAACCAATCATCACATAGAACATGGTAATGCTTCCTGAGACTTCATCTGCTTTGCAATTATTCAATCCTTGGAGTACTATGATCTTGTATATATTATTACTCAATGTATTCTCCTAAACGCCCAATTTTCAATTCTGAACTCTCCCCAAAAAGAGGTTAGAAAGAATGGTAGACTTTATTCACCTGCCTATTCCTTTAAGACCCAACGTGTAAAACATGCCCTTTGCTCAATATTTAACATCCGATTCTAAACTCATACACAAGAAACTAAGGTCTATTTCCAACAATGAAGTGGTCCCACTCATTTGGATTCTATATGAAGAAGTTATGATTATTTTACTCCTGAACACCTGCTTATTGACTAGCTTCAGATCGGTCACAAACCCTATCTTCCACACATAGTATCTCCATAATTATAGTAATCAAGAGATGAAATTTTCACTGTAGGTACCTTGACATGTATTCTTACCACCATAGCAATTTCACCATCTGAATCATTCTAAAAAATTTATAGCAAAATGGTAAGATGACTTTGAAAAATAACACACCTTAGAACACATCACCAAAAGATTTCATCCCCCCTTGAAATCCTAGCCTCTTTACCTCTTCTTCTCTCAAATTTGACTTGTATCAAAATGAATGTATAATGATGTTTATTTATACCATTTATGTCACTTCCTTTTAACATAATGACCCTGCCACTTTCTTTATTTTTTAATTCTTTTCTTTAATTATCTCTGGGGCCTACATGAATTTCCTTCTTCAATTCACTTTGTCATGTCTGTAATCATTTCTCCTCAACCATGAGGGATCCACGTGATGCCCACATTCCTCACTGTAAACAACAAGATGTATCTCATCCATTCATGGGTGTTGTATATGCATGTGCATTTTCCTTCATGTCCAAATAATACCTTTATCAATCTTTATGTCCAAACCCACAATGACTAGGGTTGACAATCAATGACAACAACCAATCTTCCAACATGTACTGAGATATACTAATCTGAGCCTTCAAGATATAATTTCAAGCAAGGGAAGTCTGATATGGGACCAATCGGACGACCATTACAATGGCTTAGTAAGGTACTAAGATATGAGTTCTCAAGAAACCTAGTTTTTGTATATATTTTATATAATATATAAATTATATATATATTTTATATTCTATATTATATATATATTATATATAATTTATATATTTATAATTTATAATTTTCATATGTTGCATATCCCATATGCAGCATGAAATATTGTTAAAAAGTGGCCCACATTAAAAAGGATGATTTCAATTATGCATTGTTTGAGAGGCATGAACCTACATATTAGGATTAGGACTTTCACTTAGACCAACTAGGACTCGAAATGTAACTTAGACTTAAACTTAGACTAGACCCAAGTCCCCATAGTTGGGGGGGGCTTGCATTTTAACTTTTCATTGTCCATTCCTAGGGATTTATGGCACCACACATGACCTATGTGATATAACAATGGTCATTTCAAATAAATTTGTAACATGAAGCATGGTTCTCATGGTTGTCCGTAGAAGGAATGCTCTAGGGTCAAACAAAAAGGTACAAGATCATATAAATTTACTTAGGGATGCATGGGCCATCATCACAAATGTATTTTTATGGTGGTGATTAAACAATGAATGAAAAGAGGGATTTTTCATCACAATTATGTAGTAATAATATACATTGTATATACAATGTAGAACCTTAAAATAAAAATGAAGAAATGATGATGCAAACTTAAAACTATATTTTCTCAAGTTTTTTTTTCTGTAGCTCTTTGGAAAGAAAAATAGGGTTTATGGTTTACATGATGAATTGATGATGGAAACAAGTGGGTGTGTGTGTGATTCAAAGTTTAGTCCATAAACCCTTCCATGTCATTAAGACATTCAAATAGTCTATCCATGTCAAAATTTCAAGGTATAAAGAAACAATTTGAAAATTTTCAATGTTGGTCCTATCCATAGGGCACCATTGCCCATGTTTGGTCCTAGTACAATGTATACATGTTTGTTGTTCCTTTAAAATTCATTCTATTACCACACATGTTCATGCATCTAGTACTCCAAGGAAATATTTTTATTATGATTAAACAATAAATGAAAGGCCATGATTTCATCAACTATGAAATCACATACATTGTATATGTAATGTAGAACCCAAAGAAAAAATGGTAGAAGAAAGGATGATGCAAATTCATTGAAACTTGTGTCAAGCTATTTGTGTACTTTGAAAGAAAAATAGGGTTTATGGTTTACATGACAGTCCAGCCATGGAAACAAGGGTGTGTGAGTCAAATTTTAGTCCGTAAACCCTCCCATATCATTGTTATGTGAAAATAGTCTATCCATGTCAAATTTAGTGCATACAGTAAAATAGTTTTGAAAAAATTCAACGTTGGCCCCATTCACGTCACAAATCTATGTCTAGTCCTAGTAAAATTTATGTCCATTGTTCCTAAAATTTGTTTGACAATAAACATGTTCCCGAATCTAGTAATGCAAGGACATATTTTTTATGGTGTTGATTAAACAATGAACAAAAGGAGGATTTTGCATCACAACTATGACACACATACATTGTATATAATGTAGAACCTCAAAGAAAATGAAGAACCCTCATGGATACACATGGCTGAGTGTTTGTATACTTGAGAGGTACAATGTAGTACAAGGTACAGGTGAAACTTCCACATTATTCCCTAGTGAAAGCCTCTTTATGAGTTTGAAAGGCTTCATTGAAAATTTATACAAGGAAGGGTCGATCAACCCTTACATAGTAGGAAAATAACAAAAAGATTAATTGGAAATATGAATCGATAAGTTGTGATAAACCCTTCCTTGTTCCTGACCTAGTGATATACCATTCTATGAGACAAAGAGTTGTTTGAAATGGAACAATTATCATTATTTTCCCAATGCAAATCTTTTTTGAGTTTGAAAAGGCTTCACCGAGAAGTTATACAAGGAAGTGTCATATGACTCTTCTAGATTAGGAGATATAAAAAAATTGGATTAATTAAAAATTAGACATGGTTTTCATTCCTTCCTTATTCTTCACCCAAAGAGGTACTATTCTAGGATACCAAGAGTTGACTGAAATGGAACAATTTTCTATAAAATGGTTTGTCTACCTTTCCACATTATTCCCCAACAAACTCTTTTCTATTAACTTTAAAATGATTCGCTGAAAATTTATATAAGGAATGGTTAATCATTTTCCAAACTATATCAAATACAATAAGGATTAATTTAAAATATGAATGTAAAAGGAGTTCCTAACCCTTTTTATTCCTCCCCTAAAGAAATACTAAACTAGGGAAATGACAGTTAACTAGAAGGGAAAAAGTATTCATAGAAGGGTCGTGACCAACCTTTCCACATTATTCCTCTAGTGCAAACCTCTTCCATGACTTACAAATGGATTCACTAAAAATTGTATGATGAAGGATCAACTGACCCTTTGATCCTTCTAAACTAAGTTAAACAATGACAAGGATGAATTAAAAATATGAATGCAAAAGGGGCGGTTGACCCTTATTTATTCTTCCCCTAAAGATATACCATTTTACAAATGGAGAGTTGAATAGAATGGAACAATTATCTTTAGAATGTACATCCAACTTTCAAATAATGCCAATGTAAACCTCTTACGAGGTTTCACTAGTTAGGCAATACTATACCATGTGAGTTCATATCAGGGGCTTTAAAATCAAACATGAAACAATATATTTCCTAGCACATGTGGGCTCCATGATATTTTTAATATATAAAACACATGGATATAGAGAAGGATTAGAATTAGGTATGTGATGATTAGAATTAGTATCAATATGTTTTAATGTGACGATTAAAAAATGTCACAGAAATAATGTATATCTATGATATCTATGTGGGACATAGGTGGCATTCTAACATACCCCCCAATATCCATGAAACTTGAATTAAATGGTCTCCCCTCAACCTAATCACTCCCTCACACATTATGACCGAAAAAAATCATGTTAACCCCTAAAGAACTATTTCCACTAACCACTAATCCACCAATATTACTTTGGAACACACTACATTTCATACTCTAGTAGCGTAAGGCACCACCTAAAAGTGGGTTCTGTATTTTGAACCCGAAGCCTGGAGAGGATATGGGCCTTGGGAAATAAAAAGAAAGGGTCGCATCGGGCACCAATGAAAGAGGTATTAACTATACCTCAACCCATGACAAGTAGGCACAAAATGACCATCAGGCAAGGACTTCAGCTCACTTAATGAGCATCCATTCACTGGGAACAACTCAAATACCCACTAGATTGGCTTATGTTTTACATGATGAATTGATGATGGATCTAGTGGTGTATGAAGTCAAATTTGAGTCCGTAAACACTCCCATGTCAGTATATTCCCATTCACAGCAGTCATTGTTGCCCATGTTCAGTCCTAGTACAATTTCCTGTAAAATTTGTATAAGATATTTGAGAATGATAATTTTGAAGATTATAGGCCTATTCCTACACAACACACACCACTTTTATCACCTCTCATCAAAGTCGTGGTATTGATCCCTTTTAGTTTTGGTTGTTAGTTTTGCAATTTCATGCACCTTAGCAAGTGCCATGAAATCCCTTTATACCTTTTTGCCAAAATGCCAAGAATACCTAACCATTTGTCTTTGTGTTCGTGTGTGTAATTAGCTTAGGCTTAGGAACTCTGGAACAGAACTTGACTGTGCCAAGTTCTTTAATTCAAGTCAACTTTTATGAGAAAACATCATTTTCATGAGCTTCTCTTGGTTTCTCGAGAATATTTTCATTCTCCACCAAATAGAAACTACTTAGTTGCGGAAGCCATAATCATGCTCTCTCTCTTCCTCTCACATCACTCTCACTCTATACCCAATATGAAATAATAAAGAACATGGAAAATACTATATTATACAAAATAAAACATATCAAGATCATCATATAACACAAATACATGTATATATCATTCATCTTCTTCTTCATCAAACTCAACATTGTCAATATCATCTTCATCATGAACATTGTCATTTCCCAATACCCAATCTATCTAGATTCAACAACTATAATTAAAATGACACTAAGATTACATGAAAGAAAAACATAAGAGATCTATAGTACAAATGACTCACCACATGTAGAATATCATTGATCTTCTTCTTCATCCAACTCATCATATTTTGTATCATCATTTGGTATTTCAGAATCATATTTGAATGGATTGGCCATATCATCATTACCTGCCAATTTTCCATAATATCATGATCAAATATAGCTTCATCGAGAACATTATCATCTATATCATAAGGACCAACTTCCTCGACTTTGTCATCTCGACAATACATGGTCTACCTCCTCATGTTCCTCCAACACCTTCAGTTCTTGAACATCATCTCTTCCAAAGACATTACACTTCATGGATTCTCTTGGATCATATCTAACAAACAACGACCAACCTGGTTTATCGAAAACCTCGCAATAGAATACCTCGTCATTATTGGCTTGAAGAACCTAATCTTGCAGATAACAAATGTCCTTGTATTAACCATGGTAAACCATTATCATGTTGGAATAATAGTTCTTTCAGTATCATGTTCATTTATCCGTAAAGGATACCATTTGACCTCAAAAAGAATTATCTTGAAGGATTAGAAGTCACACTCGATTATATCATCCAAATGTCCACAATATCTATTTTATGTTAGTATTGGATGTTTATCACTTCTAGAAGAAACATCAGTGACTTAAAACACTACAGTTATCCCCTCGACCCACGGTTTTCTCTCCATGTCATCCAACTTTGACACACGTAAATTTCAACCATTATACCACATAGCTTGTGGTGCTTCAACTGCAATATACCTACTAAGTACCAAAAAAATTAATAATTCATAAATGTATTTAAACTTAATAAATATTGAAAAATAATACATTAACATTTTGTATAATAACAAAAAGTGAGGGTAAAATTTTATATATGTTACCCATATCCTTAAAACTTATATACGCAACCAATCTTAAGATTGTGATCTTCATACGATGATCTCTCTTTTAATTAATGTATACCCTTCCCATGATAACCTACCATGATGTTTTTCACATTGTTCTATCCATAGTTTCATCCAATCAATATTGTTAGAAATGTATAAATGTAGTGCATCCCACACTCGACTAGCTGTAATGAAAAAAATATAAACTAGTAAGAATAATGAATAATAATAATTGATGAGGTATAATATAAATTGAAGAATTACAATATAGATAAAATCAAATAATATAATACCTTTTCACTTTCCTCATTTTACCATTCCCACCAAGACCTCCACTTTAAATATTTTGACAAGTATTAACACTTCAAATGCAATGGCTATTAATTTTCCCAAATCAGAAGATAATCGCTAATATACACCTTCAACGCTTTTGATATACCATATAATTCTCCACCACAAAACCCTCGGATGTGCTCTTTGTCTAAATAAAGACTTCAATGACTTCAAGTGCCTCTCAATATCCACATTGACCTGTGTGTATAGGTCCACACAATTCAATCTCTAATCTGTGTAAGAGGGGTAGTGTTCTTGTGCATTGATAAATGTTGGAGGTAGATACTTTGCATTGCACACATTAAACTTGGAATTTCTCTTCCAATATTTTATATCTTCTTATGGATTTATTTAGATGACAAATACCTACAAAAGTTATGAGAACAAAATATGTTTCAACAAAGAAAATATAGTATACATGAATACATAAGTCATGCCATCAAAACTTCTACAACATTTTTATTACATATAAATAATAATATGTAATTTATCTATCATTATTTACCTCATGTATCTAAAGGTCAGATATAACTTGTTTTACATTTTTTGTCAAAGTTGTCTGAAAAGATAGAGGTAGCACATACTATAACAAACAATGGCACATTAATAAATCTCTCTCGATTTCATTTAAAATATATTTTACAAAATTTAAAATATCACATCGATTCTTACCAATACATAACAAATATAATGGAAGAAATTACCTTGATGAATGTATGCCAGTCATGAGTTTTAACCCACCAAATTCACCTTTCTTTGTTAATATATTCTTGATGTTTGAAGAAAAACCTGTTGGAAATCTAATTTTTCAAATGAGATCTTTTACAACATTGCTTTCATCTTCTTAAATAACCATGGAGGCTATTTCGACTTAATCCATTAGTCCCATTTAAATCAATATTTAGCATTGCATGATTGCTCTTCTTAAATGTCACTACAAATTTTAGAAATTTTTCTTTTCCACCTTCCATCCAAGATTCTCCACAACATTTTGTTACGTTCTTCCCGATATGTATCATGGCTCAACAAATGAGTTATTTCTAGTTGCTCATATTAGGGCAACCTACTAAATTGTTTGGGGAAATGTTTCATTCCTCGTGGAAATGCATCAATGCCTCGACGACCAACTATATGTTACATAAATGAAATTAACAAAACAATTGTTAGATTATACAAAGTATACATGAGAATTCAACACAATTAAAAAAATGTAATATATTGCATACAATGATGAAGATTGACATACATTGACGATTTGATTTGTTATATTTCAACTTCCATAGGTGGTGTCATTCTTCATGGTTTTATCCCACCTCCCTTACCATTGAAAGATGTTTATCGGTATTTCGAAACCTATGGTTCTTAGGGAGAAAGTGCCTATATTCACTGTAAACACCTCCTTTCCCAAACTTCTTGAATGACCTAGATCTCATCCTAGGACCACAAAGTGGACATGCAAATTTACCCCTTGTTTGCAAACCTAGAAGATACTCATCAATGGTAGCATTAGTTATATAACAAGAAGTTATTTAAAACAAACATT
Source organism: Picea sitchensis (assembly GCA_010110895.2). NCBI lineage: Eukaryota > Viridiplantae > Streptophyta > Pinopsida > Pinales > Pinaceae > Picea > Picea sitchensis. Next base: position 18,019 of record SNQJ01S0127628.1, read on the forward strand.
ATAATGTCATCAACATCTAACTTATTTAAGTGAATAGTGTGTTACATACCACAAAAACATGTTAGCCGTACCAAGTGGGTTCTGTCCATGCAAGAATCCCATGGAATTGAAATCCTCTTTGACCTATTGGTCTAGAGGATTTAAATTCCATGGGAATCTTACATGGACAATTCACGATAAGAGGCTCAATATATACATTCATATCTTTCACTTGGTACTTACCTAAATGGTTAAAAATACACATAATTACTACACCTTGTATACATATATGAAATTGTGAAATGAACAAGACAAATGAAATGTTAAATATTAAAAAAATATAAGAGTAAAATATACCTAGAACAATCATTGCCAACATGCCTCTCTTTATTGACATCTAAGAGGAAGGTTATTGTTTATAATAAAATAGGACACACCGAGTAGATATACCTGAACTCACCAAATGGATTAACACTCCATCACCACCAATGAAATTCTAATATTACAAGGTTTTTCTTTAAAATTGGCCATCTTTTCTTCTTATATTTTATATATAAAGAACCATCCTCTGAGGATTCGAAGAACAGCATCCTCACTTCTATTTTGTGCATGGTAATACATAACCGGTACATTCTCGACATCTTAAATAGTCGGCCAAGCAGTGTGGAATTATGGAATATAACGTAAGAACTCTTGTGAGGCAACTCCCTTTGTGTTAACTCCGACAAGTTTGGTATCTACCCATTTGACATTGTGGGCAATTCAACGTATTTACATTGTCCATAATAATATATTATGTGATCATTAAAATGCATCATTATCTATAGTCCATTCCCAATTTCTTTTTAGAATGGTAGATACCTCAAGATAAAAGAGGTAACGATTTGGTGATGGTAAGAAATTTTCACCTATCAACCTACAACAATATACAAAAATAAATCAATAATGAAAATTATATTAATCATTATAAATATTGCATCCTTAATTAGACATCAATTGGACACCAAAATAAAATAAAATAAAAGTTGAAAATTAAAACACTGTAAAAATTATGTTGCTTACCTTAGGATATGTGTCAAACATGTGTTTGACAAACCATTTCGATACCCTCTCGTTGACCAACAACTTTACAACAAAGAGAACACTTTTTGTGCCTCATATAGGGATTCACAAGTATCAAAGGATAGGTTTATCAAAATATATATTCATCATCATTTTCCACATCACTGTCATAATTATCATCCTGCAAGTAAGGTGTCCTCCCATGTTGATATCATCAACTTGGAGCATTATAAATGTCTTGGATCAATCTCTTTGTCCCACATCAACTATTATAATATTAGTTATCATAATTCTTTCCAGGAATAACATGACTACCATTATCCACATCGACATTGCCTCAACTTGTTCTTCAGTATTATCTCTAACATCTCCTACTAGGTGACATTATCAGTTCTGTGATGATTTTATTTAATAAAATCAATGTAGCTAAATAAAATACAAGCTAGAGTATATAAAAATATTATTTTGAAAGATAAATTAAAAAACAATTAATGTATAATACCTTAAAGATCTATAATAACTAATTACTTACTATGGAATGATATTCATTGCCCCCATCAACGTGCCCATATTCTCCCTACAATGTTTTAAACTATTTTTAAAAGGTATTCATTAAAACCCTCAGATTCACAAATAAGGGAAATAACATCTCCATCACCATGAATCACCATGTTGCTTTAACATAACAGTTCTCTTTTCTCGTCTGGAGTTGACACTGTAATTACCTATTACAACAACCATTGAACATTATAAGTGTTAACATAAGTACAATATACAAATCTATTCAAATAATTTGGTATATATTTAGATATTTGTAATGAAAATTATACAGCATGTTCAGAAAAAATAAGGGACAAAGCATGAAACATTAATAAGAGGAGGTGGATCTATTATCAACCAAAATTAGACTATATAATATTAAGTCCCTAATAAAAATTAGGGTAGATTTAGGGATACACAAGAGTAATGATGCTCAATATCAACAAAAAATCCACTTCTCTTCACTTCTAGTTGGTTCTTTTCCAACTCAAGGAGGAAACCCTAAATGTAAATTTACTAAGGCAAGGATACTTAGATATTCAAGAAGTTCCATGAAATATAAGAAAAAAATTAGAGTGATTAAATCTAATTAGAGTGATTGTAGCTGAATCAGTAATCCTTTTACTCTATCAAAAGTGAATAAACCATAGAATCTTTCTAAGGAGTTAAAATAAACCATAAAATTTGATTTAAGGAGTGAAAATAAACCATAAAATAGTTCAATAGCACCAAATTACTAAATCACACAAAAAAATTTTAAGTACTAACCTTCAAAATCTCAGCTATGTAGAGTCTGATCAATTCAATGTTTCTCTTCTTGAAAGAGAATTGAAATAAAGATTTCATAAAAAACCAGAACACCATTGCATCAGAACACCCGAATGATCTTCGCAACTGTAGAAAATGATTGTCACAACTATAGAAAATTTATCGTAATTGAGATATATATAGGATTGATTTGTCGTAAATGATCGTTCATTCTTACATGTGACATTGTTGGTCGCTATAGCGACTTACTGGGGGTTGGTCATTCTACCGACCAACTTTCGTCGTTAAAATGACCAATTTTGAAGGTTGGTCGCTAGAGAGACCGAAATTTGGACCCCCCCAAAAAAGTATATTTAGTCCAAAAAAAGCAAAAAAAATATGATGAAATTTTAAACCGTCGTAATTTGCACCCAATGTAGTAGTGTACTCTACATGGTTGAGACAAGTAGTTGATGAGTTGGCACATACATGAGGTGTATAGTTGATGATGTTGGTACATATTGATAAGTCATAGTTGATGAGTAGTTGACACATGATCGATACATACTTGGTACATGGTTGGATGCACTTGTTTATGGTACAGGTTGATTACAGGTTGTTTGGTACAGGTTGGTGCATGGTTGATGCACTTGTTTATGGTACAT
>SNQJ01S0127628.1:26108-36593 GCA_010110895.2 Picea sitchensis
TGGTTAAAGAGTTGTTCAACAACTTCACAACTGTCAATTGAAATTTTCCTTCTTTAATTTTAATTTTAATTTTTCCCAATGTTTAACTTAGGAACTTGAAAAATAAATTTGAAACCCCTTGTTAAATTAAATAATATTAATTTGCCTTCTTAATTTAACATTTATGTCGATTCCATCCTTTTGAGAGCCTTCATATCCTTTTTTGACTGTCTCGCAGCCTCATCAACCCTTCATATCTCACATTTTTCAATGCAGAGTTTCATTCCTTGTCTATCCAGGGTTCCCAGGATGAAATGGGATTTTGTCTCCCTCCTGGTCTTCAATTCAAGGGTCTCCATGCCTCTGTACTTCTTCAACCTCTTCAAAAATCGAAGGCTCCAAGACAGGTATTTTCTCTAATACCGTGTAGAATATGGGTGCATACATAACACAACAATATAAACACATAAATATAAACAAAATAATAAATGTCACATATTAATAAAGATGAAGATTTGTAATGAATTGTGAACGAGTCAAAGATTTGTTTTAACTTTTATGTAAGAAAAGGTGGACTTTCTGATTGTTGAAATTTGTAGTTCCTATTCGCCTAAAGTTGAACAAAAGGAGTGAAGGTCATTGCAAAGTTAATACATGCATACAAATTCTCACACTCTTCCATTGTGTATTCTTTATGGAAACACTTTGTTTCTCTAACACTGTAATAGTAATCATCAAAAAATAGATCAAAATTCCAATTATGCAATCAAATGAGCCATAGCTAGAGCCATTAAGTGCATCTACGTAAGTTGTTGACACACCTATCAACACAAACAATTAACATGCATGATTCTGATTATGAATGACAAAAGATTTACCTGCATGATTCGGAATATTGATCATCAAAGTACAAGGGTTCAAAAAATGCTATACGAACTTTGAAGAGTCATTGCAACATTACTATACATACAAAAAGAAATCCACTGGAAGGCCTTTCCTAGTACCCACATACAAGGAACACATCCAAAATATCTAAACCATATCAAGCAATTTGAGGATTTTTCTAGGAATTCCTAATTGATATACGATAGGCTTGAAAACATTTCTCAGCTAAAATATTTTTTGGCATAAGCCACTTAATAAATAAATACAGCACACGAGTGTTTTTATACTAAAGGAAACTTTATTATTGTTTTTTTATTGCTCTCACTGCTTGGGATGGATAATGTGTCCCCAAAATCAATCAATCTAAAAAATGAAGACAACACAACCAAAATCAACATGCTCCTACTTTACTTAAAGTTTGCCCAGATGACAAAATCAAAATACCCCCACATTACATAATGTATCCTCAAATACCCCCTTCCTCTTCATCTATTGATGTTGTCCAACTTACCATTCCTTTAATGATTTATTGATAATAACAAGCATCTTAGGTGTGTGGAAACAAATGGATATGGTAAGAGACTAATCGTGCATTGATAAATCAATATGATTAAGTGGCCTAACAGTAGTTAAAACCCATGCTAATCATGATGCTTCCATTTTATCATCCCCATCTGCATGCCCCTGCTAGTATGGGATATTAAGGATAATTTCACGGTCATTTCAACTCCATCTTTTGACTTTCTAGCCTTGGACTTTCATGTAATCCTTAATGTTCAGTGTACCCAGCAGACCCAACCCACTAGTGCTTGTTCTCTGTGAACCCATCCTAATCTTAGAACTAGCTGCCTCGGTCATTAGGTGTAATCATGAGAATACCACCAAAGAATTTTGTAAAACAATCGCCAAACCATATTTGGCAACATGAATAAACAACCCATTTGTACAAAGAAAGCAGAAAGGGCAAACCACAAAATAAAGGTCAAATACGACAGAATCGTTGAGGATGAAGAGCATTTCAGAAAAAATGCTAGCAAGCACTCACAACAACAACTAACAATATCTGAAATGATAATCAATGTTGTCCCATTAATCTGAGGGTCAAGGTTACCGAGTTTAGTTCCAGATCAAATTTGAATTATTGAGTGGAAAAACCTTGTATATTTCAAAAGAAACCTCAAATGGACTATGTAATCAAAATTAAGTCGAAGTAATACTAAGCAAGGAATCAGATCTACTGCAGAATATCACAATTCAATCATTTTGATCCCAAAGTTAAATATGCAAAAAGACCTGTATTCAAGAAGTATATGCATAGTTTGTATAGACAAGACACTCAACTTAGCCTTTAAGGAACCCCTGTTCATCAATAAGATTAGCATATAGAGAAACAATCATAATTAACACCTTTCACAACCCTGTACAGTCTTCAACAACAGAAATAAAGTAGTTATACTTTTTTTAAAAATTGTTGAGAATATACATAGTCAGAGATCAACAGGTTGTATCGAGAAACAAATGTAGCAAGGGTATTGATTAAAATATGCAATAAAACTCTTTGTTCTTCAAGTAGCAGCTAGAAGCATTTCCTAACTCCCAAAATTGATAAAAATAATGCACCTGACATGAAATTCTCCATCAGTACTGATGTATTGGATACATTTTAGTAAAATCATGAGCCCGAATCATACACTCGACCCACAGGATAAGGTCCCCTTGCTTCATATTCCTGAGTGAAACCAACCAGCAAAACCTTAATCCAATAAAAAGATCGATCAATGCTATGTGCTAAAAAGAGAGAGAGTAAATGCACTAAAGAAAGTGACCCATAGTCATAACCATAAGAGGACATAAGAAAGAAGTTACCATCAAACAATAACTTGTAAAAGAGAGTGCAATAGAGATGGTGCCCTTGGGAAGATAACTTATGATAAGCGATCTTAAACCATACATTCAAAGAATTTTAAACCATCTTATACCAGACCTGCATGGTTGCATGCAGATGAAACAACAATGAAGGTGTGGTCATTTGGCTTTATGCCTTCCTTCTGCAAATTGTAAAACAATTAGAGAGCATATTCACCATGCCCGTGCATCACAAATCCTGCAATCATTGAATTCCATGTGATCAGATCCTTCCAAGACATCCTGTCAAACATATGGCATGCATCATCTATACTTCCACATTTCCCATACATATTTGTAAGGGAATTCCCAACCAAAATATCCACCTGATGCCCACTTCTGAGAATATAATTATGAATCTTCTTACCCAACTGTAATGTTGATACACGGGCACATGCCTGGATCATACCTACAATGATAATTGAATTGGGATTCATCCCTGCAAGTTGTATTTCCCTAAAAAGTTTGAAGGCTTCATTGCCATACCCAATCTCAGCATATCCTGTAATCTTCCCACTCCATGTGACCAGGTTCGGAGTGATGTCAGTCATTCGCATTCGATTAAAGTATCCTATGGCCTCCTCAAAATGCCTATTCTATGCATACTTTTCTATCACAGGACACCGCATCTCTTTCATAAATCTTTTCAAACACATTGCACGTATCTTCCATACAGACACACTTAGAATTCATCGCAACAAGCGTGTTCCCCACTAGATTATCAGATCCAATACTCTCCTAACTTCATAATGGATCTCCTTCCCCTGTTCCAGATTATTAGCTAACTCAGCGCATGCTCGGAGCACACTTGCAAAAGTGAATGGGTCAGGCTCCATGACAACCTTCTCCATTTGATGAAAAATCTCTAAGGCATTGCTACAAAAGCCCTTCTCCACATAACCTCTTATCATAGAATTCCATGACACAACATCCCTCTAAGAAATTTTGTCAAACAATTGGACTGCATCTTTTATACTCCCGCATTTGGTATACAATGCCACAAGGGCATTGCCCGCATAAATATCTGATTCAAACCCACTTATCTTTACATGATCACAAATGGCCATCCCTACAGTGAGTGCAGATAACCTACCACAAGCCTTAAGGACACACAGAATAGTAAACTTATCTGGTTGTACTCCTAACCGCTCCATCTGTTCATGAAGCTCAATCACTTCTTCAAATAGTCCGCTTGAGGTATAGGCTCTGATAATTGCATCCCATGAAAACATAGTATTCTTGGCATTTTGTTAAACACTTGATGTGCATCCTCCGTAATTCGGCATTTTGCATACATGTTGGCCAACTCATCCTCTAGGCTCATGTTGAGTTTGATTCCGTCTAACAAGATGCGGGCGTGTAATCGTTTTCCATCTTAGTATGATTTCGTGTTAGCGCAGAGACACAGAAGAGAAATGCAGGTGTCCAGATCAAGCCGAAGGTGTTGTTGGTCCATATTGTTCATGGCTTCTTTCAGTTGGCCTTCCTTGCAGAGTGTAATGACATTGTTGTTGTAGTTCGGTTTCAATGATGGACTTCGTTGAAGAGTACTGAAAGTAAATGTCAATGAAGGGCTGTGGAGAAATCTAAGAAATAAATGAGTAATGTTGTGGCTGATGAATATCAAGGCGATGGTGAGAATGTATGGAAGTTCTATAGAATTCATATTACAAATTTGACGAGTATGGCATAAACTGGAAGTTCGAACCATTGACGAAGGATTGGAGGACATTTAATAATGGGCTTATCACACGCTTATGAACCCTGCATCACTCGAAGGTTATGTAGGTTATGTTCATGATATATGTTGGGATTAATATGTTGTTCTAGATCAAATATTATAATCAATATAGTATTGTCTATAAGAGGCGAAGAGCTTTTAAATCTTTTAAAATTTATTTAAAAGCGTTAAACATGACATGTCTCAATGTGATTTAATATTTATTTAATATTATACACAGTTACATATCATTTCATAACCTACAATGTATAGATTTTGCATTTTAGTATTCACATATGTCTACCGAGGTGGGATGTGGTCTACTTTTTTGTTATGTATGATCTATCTAGTGATGACATCAATATCTCTCAATTGTCCTTTTGTGTTGGATCATATTCATTGAGTTCTCTTACCTTAACTTAAATAAGTGATCTTTTAGAAATGTCAAGTGCTTAGGTAAGTTGTCTTACTGACTTTCTCCTCTTTCTATTGGTCTTTGGTCATCGGTTTGACTATTTTATATCCCTTGGAGCACTAACTCATTGTTTGAGTTTTTTCTGGGGCTATAAGCCCCTTATCTAGCCCAAAGTGGGTTAATATGCTTCATTCCAAGTCCTTGACATCCCAAAATTGTTTTTGGTCACTTAATTGGAGGTTTACATGGTCAAGCCCTCCTTAACCCTTCCTAGTCTTTTGGAGCTAAGAAATGACAAGTTTTCAAGTCATATCACTCTCTATTGGCCTTTGGTCATCGTTTTGACTAATTTAGATCCCTTGGGGCACTGACTCATTGTTTGAGTTTTGTTTGGGGCTATAAGCCCCTTATCTAGCCCAATGTGGGTTAAGATGCTTCATTTCAAGTCCTTGACATCCCAAAATAGTTTTGGGTCACTTACTTGGGGGCTTACTTGGGAAAGCCCTCCTTAACCCTTCCTACTCTTTTGGAGCTAAGCAATGACAAGTTTTCAAGTCATATCACTACTAGAAGTTGCAACTCATAGAGAAAAGGGCATTTTTTGAGGAAAATCCCTGCAATATAGGCTATCAAACTTGTGGTTTGCAATCAAAACTTGTATTATGGTTGTGCCATACGAGTTGGTCTTTCCAATGGCTAACCTAACATTCACTTATGCCTTTATGTTGCTCCTTTGTATCACTCATTTTCTCTTTGTAAGGTCTCTTGGAATACTATTTCCTCCTCTCACTATCTTCCAGGTACATACTCATATTGTCATCAAATCTTGATCTAGCCTCCTAACTCCTCTTCCATGCCTTTAAGTTGCTAGCGCTAGTCATCTCTAAGCCCTCCACATAGATATCTTGTTGTTGGTTTGGCTCCAACCTTGAATGCTTTGTTGTTTTGCCTTAGGGCATCTTTATTGGCTTAGTCCCCTCCAACAACTTTAATAATTCACCTATCACATACCCACTACAACAACCTAGATTTTTTGTCTTTTCTTCGAGGGTAGAATCCCCGAATTTCTATGGGGCATAATGCAGACCATCCCTTCCCTTATCCTCCTCCATGTGATCATTGGCTATGACTACATGCCTTACCAAAAAGGTGCTTCCATCTTTCACATTTCTGGATTTCTGTGTGCGAGCTCTCCCCAGCTCCCCGTCCCTTGAAACATCGAAACCTGAAATAGGGTTAACAAGCTCCTTGGTTCCCCTTTTTCCTACTCCATACGACCACCTTAGTGAACACACACTAACACCAAATGGAACTACCGGAACTCAACTTTTGAGATTCCTGTTGCAACGAACCCTTGTTCCTTTAATCCCCTAAACCCAAAAGTCCGGTATCATCTGGATCTACGTTCCATATCATCGACTTGATCAACAACCCAGATTAAATCCTGGCATTCTACCTCTCAGGATTTTGGTGGGGTCTTCACTCCTATTTCCCTGATCTCCAGAACCCTAGCGGATTAAGATCTTTGCCACGCATCCTCTACAAATGGACGGTCCAGATTCTTTCGGGACCTGAAATGTCAATTCCTGAGTTTAGACCCTTGATTAACTTCTAGTGCCTACCTCCTCCTTCTACCACATGACCCTGTCCTGTGACCTAGGGCTCATCCACAGAGCACGTTGGGGTTTCGTATACTGGGATTTCGCAACTTACGAAGATGAGGGGTCTTTCCCTCTAGTTTCATGGGTGTCGAAATGATGAAACTTATTCACGCTAAACCGATTCGGGATATCGTATACTAGGATTTCGCGACTTGCAAAGATGAGGGGTCTTTCCCTTTGGTTTCCCAGGTGCTGAAACACTGAAAATTATTCACGCTAAACTGATTAGGGGTTTCGTATACCGGGATTTCGTGACTTGCGAAGATGAGGGGTCTTTCCTTTTAGTTTCCTGGGTGCCAAAATGTCGAAGCTTATCACATTAAACCGATTCGGGGTTTCGTATACCGGGATTTCATGAATTGCGAAGATGAGGGGTCTTGCCCTTTGGTTTCCCGGGTGCTGAAACGTCGAAACGTATTCACGCTAAACCGATTCGGGGTTTCGTATACCGGGATTTCGCGACTTGCAAAAATGAGGGGTCTTGCCCTTTGGTTTCCCGGGTGCCGAAACGCCGAAACTTATTCACGCTAAACCGATGGTCCAGATCACTCATGGATCAATGACCATGATCACGTCGTGATTTCCCGAATCGTGAGTTCGTGCAGTCCTACCCTTTGACCACTCCAAGTCGCGAGTTAGCGAAATGCTACTCCATTGCCGCGTGTCCTGCACCGATGGATGGTTCCAAATACTTTAGGACTTTCAGGACATTTTTCGAGTCCACTCTCCTGCCTATACAAAGGTTAAGATCGACGGTCAATAGAGCTCTGACAGATCCTTGGATCTATGGTCCTGGATCCCATCGCTACCTGCGAAGGCTGAAGGGGTCGAGGTGTTCATGCCTGTGCTCCTCCTCTAGATCTGTCTGTCTTGACTGATCTGGGGTATTTCCGAAAGGATTTTGACCATTCTTCTACAACAATTTGCTCTCCATACCAATCATCAAGGATTTCCAAAAGTTGGAAGTAAATTTCGTGTCTCTGTCAGACACGATCTCTTTAGGCATATCATCTAGTCTGAATATCTCCTTCATGAATACGTTGGCGATGTCTATTTCCTTGCAGGTCGACTTGATGGGGATAAAATGAGAGGACTTTCTCAGTTTATCCACCACTACCATGATGGCGTCATTTTATTTGGTTGATGTTGGTAATCCAGTGATGAAGTCCATGTAAATGGCTTCCCATTTCCATTACAGGATTGGTAGAGGTTGTAATAATCTTGTTGGGTGTCGGTGTTCTTCTTTAACCTATTATCATTCTATGCATTTGGCTAAGTACTCAACTATGTCTTTCTTCAATCCAGGCCAATAGAATTGTTTCCTGGTGGCCGTGATCATCTTCTGGTATCCTAGATGACTAGTATATGGTCTTTTATGTAGTTCATCCATTATGAACCTCTTCAAGTCGTCACAATCTGGAATATACAATCTATTTATGTAAGTTAGCAGACCTCCATATATCATCTGGTAGCCTTCATACTTTATCCCTATGGTTTCTTGCTCCAGATACGAGGTCACGGTATGAAAGAATGTGTCTGTTTCTTGTGCATTCTTAACTCTTTCCCTTACATTGGTCTCGCATGTGCTCACCGCTGCCAGATGAATTATTTTCATACTTCTTCTAAGGGCATTGACCACCTTATTTTCCTTTCCCTTGATATGTTTGATTTCTAAATCAAACTCGCTAAGAAGGGCCATCCACCTAGCTTGTCTAGCATTGAGTTTTGGTTGGTCAAACAGATGTCGCAATCCACCGTGGTCTGTCATGAGTATGAATTTCCTTCCCAGGAGGTAATGCCTCCACATTTTCAAGGCATGTACTATGGCAGCCATCTCTAAATCATGGGTCACATAGTTGGCTTCATGCTCATTCAATTTTCAGGATTCATAGCAGACTACACTTCCTTCTTGCATACAGACTCCCCCGAGCCCTTCCTTATAGGCATCTATGCACACGAGGAAGTTGTTTTTGAGATCAGTGATCTTTAACATGGGTGCATGGGTCAGAAGGTGTTTCAGGGATTGAAATCTTTCTTCACATTCTTGTGTCCATGTGAATTTAGCTTCCTTATTCTGGAAGGAAGTGATTGGACAACCAATCTTGGAGAATCCTTTTGTAAATATCCTATAGTATCCTGCTAAGCCCATAAAGGATCTAATATTCGAACTATCCTTTGGTATCTTCTTTAATGTTGTAAATTCTCCGACTGTTCTGTTGTTGGTGCGGGCAATCCCTCAGTAGATGTTCTTCTCCACATCCCCAACATTTCAAGGGTTATCTCTTTGGGTTATCAATCTTTCGTGGGTTAGATCCAAAAGGTTTATTTTTTCCCTGGGAGGGGAAATTCTGCTGGTGTACACTTCGGGTTGGGAATCTCATCCTTGAGTTCTTTTTATAGTTTCTAAATCTTGGGGATTTAAACCCCTTTTTCTGGAATCCCGAACTATTCTTCTGCTTCCAGCCTTTGCGAGGTTCTGTCTGATGCCCAAGTTGTTCATAACAATATCTTGCCTTTTGGATAGTATCTTCTATGGTCTTTGGCTCATCAAACTCAATCATGTTCTGATAGTCCTTAGGTAGTCCACTGATGAATCGTTGCACCTTTTCCTTTTCTACTTTTATATAGGGTACGTACCTCAGGAACTCGAGGAGTCTGCTGACATATTCCTCTATGGTGAGTTTCCCCAGCTTGAGTTCATAGAATTCTTTAGTCTTTTCGTCGAAATACTTTTCCGACAGATACTTCTTCCTGAAATATTTCTCAAACCGTTCCCAAGATAGGTCCTCTTCATGAATCATTTTTATGTTCTTAAGGTCTTCCCACCAAATGGAAGCCTTCCCATTCAGGTTGAAAGTGGCTACTCGGGCCTTCAAGTTTTCCGAGAAGTCATGGACTCTAGAATACTTCTTTATTCCAAGAAGCCAGGCCTTTGCTTCCTCTCCCTTCTTTATTTCACCGTCGAAAGAGGGTGGTTTGGCCTTCTTGAATTCTTCGAGATTATGATTTTTGGAATGATTTCGCTTCTTCCGTTTTCTTCGGGAATAAGAACTAGTTCTACTACTTGAATTCATCATGTTTGACCATAGTTGACCATAGTTAACGTGGTTGACTCATATTGACCATCTTAATAACCTACACTTGTTCTAAACCTGCAACTAGCACAATAGTTTCCAATAAGGCTTAAGGAAGATTTTCTCATGATACCATTTTACTACTCACTTGGCATCCAACCTGTCAAGTACTCAATGCTCCGACATTGAAATTTTCATGATGGTCCCAAATAGATTATAACCCTTTACACACTATAATCATTTACCCCTATAACTCATGACATGAAAATCACACCCTAAAACATTCTAACCAGTAACTACTATGACCCCAAACATACCTTGCTCCATAATTGAAATGACCCCAAACTCACTAACCCCTGTACACACACTTTGATGCTAGCCATTATGGTCTTAGGAACACTATGTAAGTATACATAGTGACCCCTTTATCCCCTTACACACTATAATCCCAACCCCTTTGACCCAAGACATGACAATTGAACCTTGAAGCACTTCAAGCCTTGACTACTTACTCATCATTTTTGGCTCCACATCTGATCATTGTTCATGCATAAGTACTTCAACCTTTTTTTATTGTTACATCTATGTCCATTTTAGGTTTAATACACCCCTTTAATACACCATAATTTAATACACCCCTTTAATACACCATGATTTAATTAACCCCTTTAATACACCATGATTTAATACACCCCTTTAATACACCATGATTTAATTAACCCCTTTAATACACCATGACCCTTAACCCCACTAATTGTACTAGCCCTAAACTCGTAACCCACTAACTATTTAATGATTAATCCACTAACCCCACTAACCCTTGATCCCCAATCTCATGACCCTAGT
>SNQJ01S0127632.1:0-14949 GCA_010110895.2 Picea sitchensis
TATTAATAAAGTATTATTTTTATTAATATTAATTCATTATTAATTATATTTATAAAGTGATTGTTGCTATTAATAATAGGTTATTATTAATTAATAAATTTATTAAGAATGCCTTATTATTAATTAATAAATTAATTATGTACTAATATATTAATGGTAGTCAACTAGCAACAACCACTTTTATAAAGCGATTGTTGCTAGTAATAGTGTATATCCTAATTGTTTAGGAGTCAATTTTCTTTGACTTTCAATTAGTTGTTTGTGATGGCATACAACTTTTTAAAATTTATAAATTTTCTTTTATTAATTTAATTTTTTTTTAAATAATTTTTATTTTATTTTAAGAAAATTGAATTTTTTAATTTTCTATTAGTTAAAGAGAGTGATGTGATTATTTTTATCTGGTTTTAATATTTATTGTCAGATTTAAATATTTAATTAAAAAAGTAAAAAATTTAAAAATCTCTTCAAATGCCACCTAGCCATCACTTTAATTTGTCATTTTTCTTGTTGAGAGAGATATCATTATTTTAATCCCTTATTGATGTAAAATATATCATTTTTTAATCTATTTATGTTCCATTAATTTATGCTTTAGTACTTCATTGATTTGATAGTACTTCTTACTTAAGCCTTATCATTTAATGAGGTAATTCTTATTATCTATTTTTTAAATTTGTAAATTTTGATTGTATAGATATATTTAGCTCTCTCAAAAATTTACAATTAAAAAAAACTCTTCACTTCTTCTTGATTTCAATTGTATAGATGGATTTAGTTCTCTCAAAAATATATATTGAACAAAAAACTTCCGATTTCTCACTTTTGTTATGCAATCTATTCATCTAAATTTTTAAATATTTTTATCAAGTTCTACTACTTGTGTATTTTAAATATTTTTACCAAGTTCCATGAATTTTTATTATATATTAAAAATATCTCAAACTAATTAACATCACATCCTAACAATATTCAGAGGCATTGACCACAGACTTCTTATCAAAAAAGAAGCTTGATAATTAACATTTTGATCATATAACCTTCATCTCAAATCCAACAATATATTGCATTTATATTACTTATGAGTAATACATATTTTCAATAAAAACACTCCACACCCCACACTACTCAAATGTATAGACAAACTTTAAATATTACTTAAAAAAAAAACACATTTATATATAAATAAATACTAATTAGAAATTATAAATAAATACTAATTATAAATTATAAATAAATAATAAATTATTACAAGTTTTAATTGTTTTATAATTGCTTTAACTATTAATTTTGAATTAATACATATAACTGTTTTATAATTGCTTAAACTATTAATTTTGGATTAGTACATATAACTATTACAATTGTTTTAAGTATTAATTCTGAATTGCATACAACTATTATATTAAAATATTAAAAAGCAAGTATAGACAGCTTTACTGTTAATTTCCCTACATATAACTGTTTTATAATTGCTTTAACTATTAATTTTGGATTAGTACATATAACTATTACAATTGCTTTAAGTATTAATTTTGAATTGCATACAACTATTATATTAAAATATTAAAAAGCAAGACAGCTTTACTGTTAATTTCCCTTGTTGTTAAAGGTTTAAAGATCTGTTTTGGAAAATATTTCTGGACGACTGGCTGAGACTATCAGGTTTGAACCATTGCCTTATAACATTGGATGACTCTTGTAAGTATAAGGTTTGTAGAAACCCGTTTCCTATGCATTTTGAAATTCCGTTGTTTATATATTTCCTGCTGCTCTAAGAATCTATAATGATGTTAAAATATGAATTTTGTATAAGTGATTTACATTATTTAAAAAAAAAAACTTCTTGTAAAATCGAGTCAATTTCCAATGATGCGAAAATTCCCCTTAATTTCTCAAGTGATTTAGATAACCGTGGATTGTATCTTATTTGTTGATTTAATTAATGGTTTGAAGATTTGTTTGATGATTGGCATGCTTTGCTTGCTCTTCCTTTGCCGAAATATTGCTCTCGAGCATCTGGAAAATAATGTTGTTTCTGAAAAGGTTATTACGAAGGTGTATATTTATTGATAATGGGTACATTTAATATGTTTTTAATATTTAATCAGTTTTGTATGGACAAGATTAAATATTGTTGAAATATTCTTAGTCGTCTCAATAAATCAATGGTTGTGATTTCAACTACTAACTTCCTCACTATTATAAAGACATCAGTTTACATGTTTATTTTTTTACTATTATTTAATCATATTTAAAATTTACTATGATGGCTAGCTGATTGCCACCTCTTAATAATCAACGTTTCATTTTCTAAAGAGCCCAAATTTACCAGCCACGATTTAATAATCAGTGACTTGTGACTATGCTAGTAAGATAGGTTATTGACTTAACGTGGATGGTTATATGTTCAATCTTTAGTTAAATCTTTGGAAATTATCTAAAGTATTGTGGATGGTTGAGTCCCTAAACTCATTATGGCCACGACTGAGGAAATTGCCGAGCACTTCCTGAGTATCGATTCCTCACTGATTCTCAAACTCCCTTCCGTAGTTGAAATTAAATTCGACTTCGACTAAGTAATAATTAAGAAGGTCTATAGTTTTGTTCTATAAATATCTCCAGCGAAATTGTTGGGTGAAAAAGTCAAGGAACTCTGAACCTCAAACTCTGAAGTGAACTAGTTCAAACAATTACAGTTTTGTTTTCAGCCGATCGACAAGTATCTAGCTTATAGCTTAGTGGTCAACTTGGATGCAGTTGGTAGGCACTTTGCGCTTTGAGATCAACCGGACGAAAATTTTGAGGTTAATCCCATGGCATGGCCTAATCTTTTTTTATGTATTCCAAGGCATGGCTTAATCTTGACATTAACTTGCCATCCTCCTGCACCTCATATTGCAATGTTTACGATGTATTCATAAACCACCTTTGTCATTACGTCAAGAAAACCTTGGCTAGCGATTTCTACAACCGCCATGGCCCACACAGCTTGTGAGTATTGTTGAAAACCTTGGCAAGCCATCTCTACAACCGCCTTCGCCGACACAGATGTGAGTATTGCTAGATGTTATGATTTGGAATTGGAAGAGGTAGATAACCTAACTCATCAAATTGAAGGCGCTATTCAAAGAACCAAGAACCTCTAACCATGCATCAATTTTTTCTCCAAGATATGTGGAGTCAAGTTGTTGAAGGAGATCGTAATGATGTTGGATTCAGGGTCAACCATTATTCTGGTATTCTACGATGTCACTGTAGGCTAGAGTCACGCACATGCTCAGGTCAATGTTGCGCCTGCTGCACTGGAAGAGGAGCGAAAATGGAGTGTATGCTCAAGTCCTCTACACACAAGAAAGAAGCAGCAATACGACTCCAATACTATAAGAAAATGGAGGAAGGTTCTTTCGAAAGGTGCAGATATAATTCTTTTTACCTAGACGCCTATAATGAGTGAGATATAACACCCTTCCCTTTTTTGAAAATTTGGATTCTTTTGGCATTTGCAAAATTGCGATTTCAACAATGGTAAATTGCAATCTTATTTTGGGTTTTGAATCCACCCAAATATTAAGAATGACAATTTGAACAATACAAATTGTCCAAATGTTTAAAAGCCTTATTAATTTGTTGGATTGATAGCTTTATCATTTTTTTTTTTTAAATAGAAAAAATTCTAATTAAAATATAAATTAAAGACATGACTAGTTGAAATAATTCATTAATACTTTATAAGGGGACAAAATTGTACTCAAACTTCTCCTAAATACTTCTAGGTCTTGAGACTAGCATAAGTATTTATGCATATTTCTTTATCATTATTTATATTTCTAGGTCTTGAGACTAGCATAAGTATTTATGCATATTTCTTTATCATTATTTATATTTGCACTTTTGACCAGTGATTTTAAAACCAACATTATCTAGTGATAGGCTGCAACATAAGTTTTTTTTAGTTTATTAGTGTTAACATGCATTTATTTATTAAAAGTTAATTGGACGTTGTAGAATAATTACACAACATTGTCATGTTATTTGTGAACTTAGTTTTTTTGTCACTGATATCTTGTTTATATGTGAATATGATATATATTAGTTAGTGATATGATAAAAAAAATTGTCAATATGGTTATTGATGTGAGATTTTTTTAACTATCATTTTATTATATTATTTTCCAACATTTTCGTCACCAACCTCATAAATACTATTTTTAGAAAATAATTATTATAAATTCATAATAATTTAAATAATATTAAAATTTAGATTTTAATAGATAAGTATTAAATATGAGACATTTTTACAATTTTATTTTTTCCTTTAACTTTTGAATATTTTTTTTTCTTTTATTATTAAACAAAATATAAACATAATCCTTAATCTTGAAATAAAGATAAGTTGCTTTGTATAGTGATTATCCTTGTTCTATTTTTTTATGTTTATGTTGGAAATATAACATTTACTTAAAAATATTGTTTTGAACATACATTTTTTTAATTTTTTGATTCTTTATAGTTTAATATAGATTTAATACTTTTATTTTAAATTTATTTAATAGTTATTTTTTTGTTGCTTGATTTTTTTTAGAATAAAACTATTTGAAAGTTTAACTATTCGAATGGATATTCTACCCATCATAAACACATAAAACTATAATAATAATAATAGAAATGACTTAATTATGCCGAGGGTGTTTTTAAGGGGGGGTTCCTTGCCCAATTTTCGTCTTCTGTCAACTACATATAAGAAATTGCCATATGTCTTTTAAGCATTGGAAAATATCCTTCCTCCATGAGTCTTCCCCTCACTCACCGACTCCAAATTGTTACTATTCATTAGGCGATGACTTCCAGATGACTTTAGACCTGCGTTCGTTACCGCAACCTCGCTAAACAACTGCTACTCTCAGATCTATTCATCTGGAACACACATCTTGTATCAACCATCAACCATGATGCTTCCACACACAATGGACTTTCGGTGGAAAATTCCATGTCTGTTGGTGGAAAATCCACGACATTTTCCAACGATGGACGTGATGATGGCGCTTCATCTGTAGCCAAGAGAAGAACAAAAGCTCAAAGAGAGTTTAACAGGTAATTGAGACATCATTTTAATTTTACAATTTCCTTAATTTATTGTTGTTCATAGTTTAGGGTTTATTTATATCATTAAAAATTTCCTAAAACTCACTTTCCAATGCTTGTATTCTTCTCCAAGCTCCCCTAAGAGGTGTTAGAAGTATTTCCAATACTTATATGTTTCTACAACCTCCTCTTAGAGGTGTTAGAAGTTTCAGTTTAAAAGTTTTTTTTTTCTTTGTCCGTAGAAAGTGATATTGGAGAAAACAATTTTTGAGATATGGATTGGTAACATAGTGACCCCCCAACGAGTGAGAAGCGAGCAAATTAATCCAGGAAATCAGAGTGACCACATGTTAGTCATTTATATACACCGCACTTCTCTTCAATTCGTAGAAATTGCTTTTATTTGCTTTGTATTTGTAGTGCCATCTTACAAAGTGTTTCAACGACATGCATGCGATCAAACGTGGGAAACTATTTTTTGAGATTTTGTTTATTAAGAGCATACAAAGCATACATTTGTTTCCTACACCTTTGTTGAGTATGTCATTAAATTAGAGGTTGTAGTCCAAATTTGCTCAATGTTTTTTACATAAATAATATGTTCTTTTCCCCTTTAAATAACCTATATTTGAGGTATTTGGCTTTTTTGTTAGCGTTTAATTTTTCTTCCCATTTTTTATGAAATGGTATCTAAACCCCATTGGAGCGAGTACTTTCTCCATGTTAATGGGTAGCCGACAACTCAAGGAAACGAGTCTGCAAACTTTGGATGACCATCTTTTATAGAGTCTTCCTCCCTTTCTTCAATTACAAGTATATGTTATGTTCTATGACCCACTAAGGTTTTCAAATTCTATTTCAGGTTTTCTTATGATTGGTTAGTAATTGTGACCCCTTTTATGACATAAATATTTTTAAAAACCTAACGAAAGTTATTTTCTTCATTTTTATAAATATTTAGGTTTGGATTTCATTTCGTCGTTTGTAGTTCTTTCATCCTTTGTATAAAAGAACTAATATTTGTAAAAACCTAATGATTATTCATCATAAAACTCCACTAGAGCATGTACTTTCTCCACTGAAATGGGTGGTCAGACGAACGTTTTTTTCAAGTTCTTTCCTCGTTTTTATAAATATTTAGATTTTTATAAATAATTTTCTCTACAGACAATTTTGTTACTGCAATTTTAAAGCTTTCTTTGATATTTAGTAC
The DNA here is from genome assembly GCA_010110895.2 of Picea sitchensis. Classification (NCBI taxonomy): domain Eukaryota; kingdom Viridiplantae; phylum Streptophyta; class Pinopsida; order Pinales; family Pinaceae; genus Picea; species Picea sitchensis. The sequence goes on from SNQJ01S0127632.1 coordinate 6,299, forward strand.
GTTACAAATCTGTTATGAATCCTTATCCTGTCCAGGTTTAGAATGAATAGTAGAGGATATAATAAGACAAATCCTTATACACAACCTTCCCCTAAATATTTAATACCGAAATAAGAATTGCAACTCAGATATACTTTAAAACAAATTGCTTTCTTGGTTAAATCTTCAATTTCAGGGCTGCAAAGAAAACTTCTTGAACATACTCTTTGTTTTTTATGTCTCATAGGCTAGAATACCTACCAAGTGATCTTCTTGCTAACAACTTGAAATTGCAACATTCAAAGTTCAGTAGTTATATTTGGTGGAAATACTTAAGCCATAAATTAGTGGATTTTAAAGAATTTCCATGGGCGGATGCTTCTTCACTTTGTGGAGCAAAAACTAAGGTTTAATTTGCTCTTATTTTTTTCGTACACTTTTCTTATGACAAAAGGAAATTGTGACTATCCATGCTAAATCAATATTCACCAGAATTTCCATACCGAATATCCATATAGTGATCTTCCACGGTTTTGGTTAATCTTTCACATTGCTTTGTTATTTATTAGTTATTTTCTCAAGCATGTATAATATTTTTCAATTCTTTTACAATAAAATTATCATATCATTTTTTTTTTCTCAATAGTATTTTCTTTGGGCATGTATATTTACCATAAAATTATAATATCAACAAAATAATTTTATTTTCTTTGCCAACATATCTACTTGTATTCTTCAGTGTTCCCTTTCCCCAAACTCAAGAAACAAGGGAGTTTGGGGATTAAAGTGAGGTAAAAATTATTTCTTGTTTACTGATTAGCTTGTAAGGTGTGGATGTCGTTGATTTGGGTAGGGGGCGGGGGTGTTGCCCTGACATTGACATTGGGTTTCGACAGTGCTAGACCAAGTCCTGACCATTTGTGAGTTGCATTTACTACACTCACAACCAGGGATCAAATTTGAAGGTTGGTCTTAATTTCAATAGGAAGGGTATATATTCATGCAACCTTTCCATGATGAAAAATTTCCAAAAAAATCACATTTTAATTGACAATAATAAATTAACTACACACTTCATAAAAAAAATGTGTTAAATAAAGTATTACATTTCCAATCAAATTTATATTTAGTAGAGAATGTAATAAATCCAAAATATCACCTTAACATTAGCAAAGCTACTTACAAAATATCACTTTAATATTCTCAAAGCACATATTAAAATATTAAAAGATCATCACAATTGTGAATGAAATCTTCCAAATATTTTGCTTGTTACACTGAGAAAATGTGCACCATTGTAGCATGTTTTCTATAGAGTTATAAATATAATTAACAATATATATGTAGCGTGTCTATTGTCTATACAAGCCCACACATGTCATTTCATCATTCTACTTGTATTTGACTGTTATTTAATTGATTGCAACAATAGAAATAGTAAAAAACAAATTTGGATGACCCATAGGCTTTCCAAATCAAGAACACGAAGAGTTCATTTCATCTCTCAAAAAGAGAAGTAGATGATCCACAAATATAGAGCCCTTCACTATTGTAGCCAATTCATTTATACCACTCAATGTTGGAATAATTAACTTGTACTTGTCTTATGTACTTAATATGAGATATTCATCATCATATTATTAAGATTGTGGTTTGCTAATTGTAATGTAGACATTATCTCTACATGAGTGATTTAGGAGTATGTTAGATTTATGAGAGATATTATATCCTATCAAGGTGTGTGGTTGAGAGATTCTCTCAACAAATGGATTGTAAGGATAAGCTAGTCAATCTATCTTAAGGCCAAATTTAATGTATTTATATGTGTAATGCTTCATTGAATTAATAGAATATTGAGAATAGTTTTCATGTGTACAATATGTCTGCTCTCCCTTATTTTGTCTCTCAAAAAGAGAAGTAGATGCTCCACAAATCCATATCCCTTCGCTATTGCAGCCAATAGTGAACATATAGTCAATATTGAACACATAAACTTGAAAGCAACCTAGATAACTAAGAATTCAAAGGCACATTTTTGGATATCAACTTCCAACAAAAGATGGTAGAAAATCCATAATGAAATACATAGACAGTTCAAGTGTGACAAAAATTCAGAGAATACATTCTAAGAAGAAAAATGCTCTATAAATCTAGTTTAAGAACAAAGGGCTTTACAAACAATTCTAAAGAATTTAGGATGGCAGTGATGCCAGCTTCTTGGGCATGCTATAGATTATTCAAAAGAAGGGAAATACCAACATAATGGAAAGTTAAAACCAACAAAATCAAGCATAGAAAGAATTCAAATAAATGGTTCAAAAGAAGGGAAATACCAACATAATTCGAATAATTGAAATCAAGCATAGCAAAAATTTCAATAATTACTTCAACGAAACAAACATAGTACAAATCCATTGTTATTGAACTTCGAAGACAATATAGAGAATTGATGATGACAATAGCACCACACTTTTGATGATGCCTTGGATGGTTTCAAAAAATAGATAGGTAATATTAAATGATATTCTAGAAAACAAATAGATATATAGATATGTAATATTAAATGATATTCTAGAAAACAAATATGGAATACAAATTTAATTTCCTTCTAGTGCATGCTATCTACAACTTATATTCCATCACATTAATGAAAGTGGGTATGGTAATATAACCTTGTTCTGGAGTAAATAAAGGTCGTCACATTATAAACAAATTGCCAGGCAACATTAAGTTCAACATTTATTCATTTTTCATTCAAATATAATATAATATATGTGTTATTTCGCTCCAAAACTTATAGAAGCAATGTAGTGTGAAAGGGAGGTCATTCGATTCTCGAGTCATTCCTTCGTATCACCATTAGTATTTAAATTCTATGTAGTATCATGCATTTTTCAAAACTTGAAGACAAATTTCAAAGCGAGGGAAGTTGAATTTTGAAGAATAACCCTTCTTATGAAATTTTAATATGCACTTTACACTTCTTTAAAAACGGGTAAAAATGAAAATGAACATTTTTTTAAAACTCTTATAGGATGTGTTGGAATCCTTTTTGACGTGCTCAATTTTGATCCATAAGGTCCTAACATTGGCCTCCATCATGTCATGTTGAATGTGAAGGTAGTGTGAAGATGTTATCCAAATGAACTTGTGCGGATGTTACCAAAATAACCCATGAATTGTCACAAAGGAACGAGCTGAGGCAAGTGGTTTTGGAGAAGGATATTGAAATTGTCATGGTGAATTGAGCCATGAGGCAATTGGTTTTGGATATTTTTTTCTTTTGATTGACTTCCCAAGTCTAATATAAAATATTAAATAATTTACAAAATATAAATTATAAGGTTATTGAAATTGTCATGGTGAATTGAGCCAAGTTGCAGAACGCTTTGGTCTGTAATTGAGAAATGGAGGGAGTTGGAGTTGTTATTGCCATTTCCCATGCAGACTCGAAGTGAATGTGGCATGAAGACAAAAAATTGTATGGGAAGGCATGGTAATGGATGATGAATCTCCATTAATTGGAAAATATCCGAGCAATAAGTTGGATTTCATGTTAAGAGGATCCATGGCTAGGTTTCACGTCAAGAGGATCCATGGATATCGACTAAAAAAAACGTTTAGTAAAAACCAAAACAAAAGGGGAGATGAATTCTCCAAACCCCCAAAAATTGGATTAGGAATTTTGGGGATTTAAATAAATTAAAAAAATATTTTTGTAGTTGGGTTACATGTGAGAAGCATCTACATTGATTGAGTAAATGAAACAATGAAGGAAAATACCAAATGGGGATATGAATTATCCAAACCTGATAAAACTGAACAAGGGTTTCTCAGGTTTTAAATGAAATTTAAAGGGTTTTGGGTACAAAGTACCTCTGATTTCTCGAGGAAAGAAAAACAATTGTGTTGTGCTTTGACTCCCATTCTCACTCTAAGAAAGAAGAAGAACAATGAGAAAAACAATAATTTTTTATCATCTATGACGATCTGGGATTGGGAAACATTTCCTCCACTACTTGCCAAGAGAGAAATGGATCAAAGACAAAGATGGATCGACTCATAAAACTAATGGAGCATCTCAATATCAGACTACACTTGATCCCACCATGGCTCCTACACCCAAGTAAGTGTTATAAAAATAGGATCACGGAGCAATAAAATAAAATGAGTGTGGAAATAAAACACAAAAGATACACAATACAATAGAGACACAGATATACATGGTTCACCCATTGTGGGCTACGTCCACCATAGAAATTTCCAGGTCCTTCCTTTTTATTATCCAACAAAATGAAGGATTACAACCTACAACACACCCATTGTAACTTTGTCTTCTTTCTCTCACAGTATCCTCTCTCTAAATACAATATTCACAATGTTGCATATACGCAATACATTTCCCTCATAAAAGAGGGTTTCCTTATACGGAAAAAACCCTAGAATAACTTCTACATTAGATCTGCGACCTTATAATTAACGGTCCAAAACCCATTGGGGGCCTGCTTTCCCTCGAAACCCGCAGGGGGAGCAAGCCCCCCTACAACCCCCTCGCGTGGAGGAGTTTACAATATTCTGGGGTGTACAATATTCATGGGGTATAAACACGGTTGAAAACAAATACCTCTGAAACAGGAAGATAACCGGGCTCCACAACCAACAATCTCCCACTTGGAGACTGATCAAAGCAACTCCACTGATGTTGCATCTGCTGGACTATGATCCTTCTTGGACTTGAAAAAATTCTCATATTCACCTACATGCTTGAAGACCAACTGAAACTAAGTAGGAACTCAGTTTCTCCCTGGTTACTCCTTTTGTTAACATGTCTACAGGATTCTGGCTAGTATGTATCTTTTCCAACTTCAAATGTCCATCTTCCAAGATGGGTCGTATGAAATGGTACTTGAGTTGTATATTCTTAGGCTTTGAATGGAAGGTTGATTTCTTTGCAAATGAATGGCACTCTCACTGTCACAGTAAAACTTTCAATTCTCTTGCTTCTTTCCCAATTCCTCCATAAACCTTTGTAACCAAATCATTTATTTACTAGCCTCTATAGCAGAAACATATTCTGCTTCTATTGTTGAAAGTGCAACAACCTTTTGTAGTTTCGAAATCCAACTTACTGTTGTTCCATCCACACTAAAAACATACCCTGTGGTTCTCCTCCTACTATCTTTATCACCTGCCATATCTGAATCAACATATCCATCTAAAACAGTGTCTGAACCTCCAAAACATAATGCATGAGTAATAGTACCTCTCAAATACCCTAGAATCCACTCTACTTCCTCCCAATGTTCTTTATCTTGATTGTTCATATACTCGCTCACAACTCCCACTACATGTGAAATATCTGGTTTTGTGCAAACCATCACATACATCAAGCTACCAAGTGTTGATGAATAAGGGACCCTTGACATATATTTTATCTCCTCGTGTGTCTTGGGATACATTTTCGTAGTTAATTTGAAATGGCTGGCCGAAGGTGTACTAACTGGTATTTCATTTTTCATTCTAAATATCTCCAACACCTTCTCTATGTACTCACCCTGATACAATGTCAATTTGCAATTTTTCATATCTCTTGTTATTCTCATACCAAGGATTTTCTCTGCAGCACCCACATCCTTCATCACAAATGAATTAGTTAATTTATTCTTCAACACATTTATATCCTTCATATTAGAACCTGTAATAAGCATGTCATCTACATACAATAGCAAGATAATATAGCTTCCATTTTCTATCCTTTTAAAATAAAAACAGTGATCAGAATGACATCTACTATAACCTTGTTCTATCATAAACATGTCAAATTTCAAATAAAACTGCCTTGGAGCTTGTTTTAGGCCATACAAGCTCTTCTTCAACCTACATATGAAATTATGCTTCCCTTTGACCTCATACCCCTATGGATGTTGTATATAAATTTCTTCCTCCAAATCCCTATTGAGAAAATTTGTTTTTACATCTAACTGTTCAAGATGAAAATCTTATACTTCCACAAGACTTAAAATAGTGCTAATTGAAGTCATCTTAACAAAATGAGAAAATAATTCATCAAAATATATACCTTTTTGTTGTGCAAACCCCTTTACAACAAGTCTAGCCTTGTACCATTTTTTTCCTCCATCTTCTTCCTTCAACCTATAAACCCATTTATTATGTAATACTCTTTTTCCTGTAGGAAACTGAACCAAGTCCCAAGTCTGGTTATTTACCAAGGAATCCATTTCCTCTTTCATGCTTTGCTCCCACTTCTTTTCAGTGTCTACCTGCATTGTATCTTCATAACATTCTAGCTCACCTGAATCAATGAACAATAAATAATACAATGAAGGAGAGTATCATTCAGGGGATCTACTTAACCTGATAGATATTCTAACAACACTTGCAGGAGTTTGAGGTACTTGTTTCTCCTTTTGTTGTACATTTTGATTTTCTGGTACCTTTGGAATTTCTTTTTCAGTGATCTCATCAAGAACTGTGTATTATGGTTTTTCTTTTTCTTGTATCTTTCCCTGCAACTGATCTCTGTACATGACCTTCTCATTGAATATGACATCTCTATTCCTATTGATTTTTTTATTTTCATAATCCCATAAGCAATAACCAAAATCATTAACATCGTATTCAATAAAGGTACACTTCTTGGATTTTGCCTCAAGCTTTGTTCTATTTTCTTTATCAATATGGACAAATGCTTCACAACTGAAAGTCTTCAAAAAAGAATAGTTTACCTTTTTACTTGTCCATGATTCCTCTTGAATTCCACCATCCAAAGAGCTTGAAGGTCCTCTGTTTATTAAGTAAAAAATATTATCTACAACATCTGCCCATAACTATAAGGGAAACCCAACATGCAATCTCATACTCCTTGCACACTCCATGATTGTCCCATTCATCCTTTCCGACACACCATTTTCTTGTGGCGTTCCTAGAATTGTTTTCTCTCTATGAATCCCATGGTATGAACAATAATAATCAAACTCCTTGCTACAATATTCACCTCCATTGTATGATCTTAGACACTTCAAGCTTTTTCATGTCTCATTCTCAACCAAAGTTTTCCATTTCTTAAAAGTATCAAAAACATCTGATTTTTTTCAAATGCAATAAACCCAAGTTTTTCTAGTTGCATCATCAATAAAAGTAACATAATAACGAGAGCCACCAAGATATGATACCTGCTATGGTCCCCATACATCTGTATGCGCAAGCTCTAACCTTACACTCTTATTTTCTTTTATGACTCTGGGAAATCTAACTCTCTTCTGTTTTCCATAAACACAATGCTCATAGAAATCCAAATCGATTTGTTTAAGATCTGGAAACAAATTTATTTTGTGAATTATCTGCATCCTCTTCTCACTCATGTGTCCAAGCCTATGATGCCACATTGTTGTATCCACTCCTGTACAATCTAAAAATATATAAGAATCAATATTACCATTACATAAATACAATGTACCTACCTTCTCCTCTTTTTCTATCACCAATGATCCATTGGTGACCTCCCACGCCTTATCTGTAAATATAGATATACAACATTCACTTGCCAACTGCCCTGTTGAAATTATATTTTTCCTTAGATCTGGAACATGTCTTACCTCTTTCAACAACCATTGGTTTCCATTCCTTTGCTTTATTTTTACCTTTACCATTAAAAAAAAATTGCATGGTGCATCATCACCCAAATGAACCTGTCCAAAATCACCTTGAACATAATCTAGAAACAAATTCCTATGGGGTGTGGAATGAAATGAAGCCCCTAAATCTACTACCCAAGACTCAGAAATATTATATACATAAAGAGTCGAAGCATCTTGTAACACATCACATGTTACATTTGCTTCCTGATTTTTCTCCTACTGTCCATCTCTTTATTTATTTGGCTCTTTGCAGTCTTTCTTCATATGTCCCTTCTTCCCACAATTCCAACACTATATCTTTCCCAATCTAGATTTGGATCTGCCCTTCCTAGAATTCTCGCGGTTCCCTGATCCCTTTCCTCTATCCTTTTGTCTTCCCCCGTTCTTCATGTTTAACGCATTCCCTGATGTCTCACCTGTGCTTTTCCGTTGCATTTCCTTGCTAAGGATAACACCAACAACATCATCAAATTTTAAAGTTTTTGAACCAGAGACAGAGTTACTTGCAACCATGACAAATTTGTTCCAACTTTTTGGCAATGAGCACAAGATTAGAATATCCATGACATCATCACCAAAGTCCACTTTTATATTTGATGCTATGGTAAGACTCAAATTGTGAAATTGTGAGGGCTATTAGAATAAAAAAGAATGCATATGTCTTAGGGATCATGGTTGGCATTCAACAATTGGACAATTGGCTAGGGTAGACTCTAGAGGACATGGCCATCTTAGGAAAGGATATGCATATAAGTGATGAGATATACAATAATGGTGTGGGTGTGTTGCCCCATAAAGAGATCAAATCTAACATTGTCGAGCCTGAGATTTTCATGTGAAAGTTTTTATTTTACACACTAACATAAACGAAGTTGCAGTTCACGGTTTTATATGAACATGGAATTGAGAATAGTAGTACTTTGGTTTACTACTGGGAAATATGCTACTATGTTTTGATAGAACCCTTGAAACTTTAAGAGTGGTTACAATTTTGTAGTCTATGTTGGATTACTG
>SNQJ01S0127632.1:14959-33206 GCA_010110895.2 Picea sitchensis
CAAGGGTTGACATCAATGACAACCAACCTTAATCAACAGCCTCAACGACAAAATGGAATTGTCTAGAGGATATGTCTACATTTGTGCATTCCAAATTTTGGAGGCATGTATGTTTATATGTAAATAAGAACATGATGCATTTTATCTCCATAGATTGATACAATTCTCATGTTGGTATGTTTGAAAGTTTATAGGTTTTGTAATTAGGGAAATTTCTATGTCACGTGCTATTTACTTATATTAAGCCTTGGAAATAAGCATACCTCTGTGCATGGCTAGAATTTGTATTTTCTGTAAGTATCCCTAACATTTTCACTACTATTTTTCATTTTGATGTGTGTAGCCAGACAAGTATTTTGGATAACAATTTGGATTTTTTCCCATGATAACATATTTTCTTCCTCCAAATTTTGTTTCCATTTATTATCATTTCCAGAAAAATTTGTAAACTAGATTAGATTTATGTTGGCTAATATTTGCATCATTGACTATAACATTGAGGCCATATTCACATTTTATGAAGAGAATACCATCATTGAATAATAGGGACTTGTTTCTCCCAAAAGATGGAAGATTTTGTTTCTTTAACAAATAAGGAAACCATCTAACACTTTTTTGTACTCAATTAAATTTTATGTATTAGATAGAACTTCTCAATCCTAAATTAGGAAGATCATTAGACTTATCGCCAATTTTAATGGGCATTAATTAATCATTAGATTCTAAGATTGCAAATAGTTCCTGTTTCACAACATTCGATAAATCTTATGATGATTTTTCCCTCCTCCTCCTATGTTTTTCACTACTACCAATGGCCCATGGGGGTCTATCTCTAACCTAGTTCCTAGTATAGGAATAGGGTGTGTCCCAAAGGAACTTATATCAAACATTCAAAATTTTGCACAAAATTCAAATTTTGAGAGCATTGCTAGTTGCCCATGTGGGTCTATCTCTCACCCAGTTTTGAGTTTAGGAACTAAGTGTGCCCTACCTAGGCTTCCCCAGTGCGTTTGGTGCTTAGGAAACCTAACTTTATTAGTGGTATGGAATTGTATTGTTGTGGACACACAAGGAAACTCAATAATTGTTGCAGCCTTTGCAACAATTGGAGGCCGAGAAAGAGAAATCATGGAATTCTAAGAGAACCCCCATCATGTGTGTAATATCGCTAGGCTAAACTCCATTCTAAATATAATGTAATTGTACATATAGGATGGTGATCCAGGATTCTTGGAGGTTAGATTGCCTTTGTATATATGTATTTTGAGGCCATAGTTCCTATGTGGTTATTAGGTTGGTGAGCCAGAAGCTGAAAGGTCAACAAACCTATTTTTATAAATGTAATCATACTTAGTTTTTAATGAAAACACATCATTGTTGTAGACCAAACATGTAGAAGCATATGGGGGGATAAACTCCACTAGAATAGGAAAAGGGGGATAAGGGTCTAGAAAAATGGGCTAAGTTAAGGGGGCTTAATCCAAAAAGGAATATTTTAACAATATTTGTAAAGTTAAAGTCAAAAGTAGGGGATAATGCATTTTTTTCCTACGTCCCTATGAGGAAACATATCACCATGTGAGGGAACCCATGTGTGGACCATGTAGTTTCCAACATGAAAAGTGTCAAGTTGGGAACATGCACATAAGTTTTGGGGGCTTCAACTCATTCATCCATCATGCTAGGATCATTCTCATCAGAACTGGTTACTGTCATCTGAACTTTCATGCGGCCATGGATGTACTTTTACATGTACCAGGGAGAGAATCGGGATGAGATTGAAGAGGTGGGTTGTCAAGCCCATGAGCATTCTCTCCAGGTGAGAGAGCTAATGGGAATTAGTTTCCTAAGGTGCCAAACTGCAGATACAAGGCTCTCAGACTTCCTGTCCATATTGTTGCTGAAGCGCATAAAGGAAGTGGGGAAGTCGAACAAATGTTGAGCAGAGAAGGGGCACACTTCTTGGGGTGGGACATGACTGTGGGGAATGAGAGACTCTAGGCTGTTAGTTTGAGTTGGCACGTGTGACTGAGTTTTCTGCTATCTAATATACCCTATCTTCGTTAGGAATCCTTTACCCAGGTGGAATATCCCCATCTCGGGAGTGAATCACTACTGAGAGTTATGAGTAGTGTGCAGTCTAAGGTTGGGAGGAATGTGGAAGGTCTACATGCAATTGGTGTTCTTTTTATCAAAGATAAGTGTCAATTGTGTGTTAATTCATGTGTTGTGTTAATATTTATGAAAGTATTTTCATGGTTTTTCCTATGTAAGATGCATGTATATTTTTGTTATTATTTTGCATGATTTGTATTGGAAAATTTCCTTGAAAGATATGGCATTTTCCATGTGAAAATATTTTCATATGCTTTAGATTAGTGCTTGCTTCATAGTATGCAAGTTTTTTTTTCCATGTACACATCATCGAAATTAAGAGAAGGAAAAATACAACATTCTAAAAATTGTTTGCAAGACTATGACGCTTACATATTTATCTCATATCAAAACCAATGAAACACAATCACTTCTTGAAATGATTAATGTTAACAATACATAAATTTACTTTCAAGGTGTCATGACACCATAGGATGTCTGCCTGAATCTTGTGATCGTACACCCCTTGAAGGTGTGTGACACTGCAATGGTTCTCACTTCGATGCTTGGCAACACGAAGGATACTTAGCCTAGACTATGCCTCTTCACCTAGCGCATACCTATACTTTGTTCTAGGCTACAGACAAGTCACACTCCTACTCTATGCAACTCACTTGTATAATTAGAAAATATGTTACCAGCTTAACACTTAGTTATTTAAGCATGCATTTACAAAACATGTGAAACAAAGAGAAAACTTATGAAACAAATAAGAGACACAAAAATATAGTGTGGGTCGCACAAGAANAATATGAACACTATTGGCTCAATTTAAAACTTAGGAAGAGTCACATGACTCACCTTTCAAAACCCTAGACATGTGCCCACCACAGACTTATCATCCCTTATTTGTCACAAGAATTCACTAAGCTAACATAGACTACTTTGGATTTGCCTCATAACATGTCTCACCCAGACCTGCAATAAGACTTCACCAAACTTCCCTTGTGCATCCCACTCTTGGTTACTTGTCTTCCATGTCTTCAAAGCTCTACCCTGGTAGCTTGACTCCTTAGTTATTGAGCTCGTCTCTAGCTCTATGCCTTCTTGCTAATTCACATTGTCTTCTCTATATGGAATCCAACCTACTCCTTCGTGAATTGTCGTGTTCTATGGGTGTCGTGTCCCTTCACATAACGAGGAACTCAAACGTTCTGATGTGCCCCTTCACGAACCAATGCGCCCATCGAACCTGTGCGTTCATTGAAATTTTGCATCCATTGGGACCAACATGCCCCATCCTTAGGCACGTTCCTCATGCAAATGCATCCCAATATTTTGGGTGTGCCCTTACTTTGTGCATTTCCTTGAACCAATCGATGTGAATCTTCATGGGTGTGTTGATGGGGTCATCCAACCTCTCCAACATGCCCATGTTTCCAAGGGCAAGTGAGTCCACTCTTTGGGCGCACACCCAAGTCACTCTATCCTTTCCAAAACATAACCTAAGACCTCATCATCCATCACAAGGAAAGTGAGACATGTGCCCCCTTGGATCTGCACGTCACCATCGTGTGCCCAAGGTGCTATTTCCTATTCCTATATGACTTCGTTTGTCCAACCAATTGCATGTTCCTTTTTCTCTCTTAACCAACTCGCTATCAAGTCTGCCCAAGGAGTGTGTGCACTCGGTGGGTTTCGCAGAGGGCTTTACATCCTCCCCCAGTCAAATTTGTTGTCATCCTTGGGAACATCCATTGATTTTTGTGGTGCCTCTGCCCCATCTCCATATGTTGTCACTACTAAAAAACCGTTATCTCACACTTTTGTTGTCAAGGAAAACTCCCTTTAGGAAGTTGCATGAGTCCATGAAGTGTTTTGTAACCTTGACTTACTACTTCCTCCATACTTCAGTCTATCTTCTCATGCTTTCGTATGTTGGATCCCTTTGTGACTTTAGATGATTTTGTAGCTAGTCCAATCATCGTTCTTCTGCCACAAGATAACTCACATATTCATGCTAAAAAACCTTTTTCTATCTGCAAACCTACCTCATTCACAACTCCTTGTATCCAATCTATCAATTCACCCATCTTGCATTTCCAACGGACTTCGCCAAGACACCTCCTCAAGGCATCCGAAAGGCCTCATTGTCCCCCACCGAGATAGTGAGCCAATGTGTTAATGTATAGTTTGAAGGTGAAAGAGAATGGTTGGTTGGGCCATCTCCCTCGTATCTAATATGTCTCAATGCGATTAGCGGAGAGTCACCGTACTTTTTCATTATATACATAAGAAATAGTACACTTGAAATGATTTTACTTTCACACTCCTCAACAAGTCGTTCTAACTTAGGGTCATATGGCCATTCAATTTATCCAATTTCATTAGAGGAGGAATCGTCCTCTTCTTTTGTTATGCTCCACCAAGGTTGTTGTGTCTCCCTCTCATTGTTTTAGTCTAGGGATGGTCTCTACTCCTTTTCAACAAACTACTCCAACGTCCTCTTCTTTATGAAATCCTCCAATATTTTTTGCATTTATTCATGTTAATGCATGGTAGTATCAGACAGGTACTTCCACACAGGCTTGGTTTCTAGCGTGTGGAAATTGTCCAAAATATATTTCCTTGAGACTTTACTTTATTTAAAGGAATTATTAAAGTAAAGTTCTTTTATTAGTGAGTTGAGTTTTATTTAAGGAAATGCTTTAATTAACATTATTGAATTAAATAATAGTCATTGATTTCAAATTATGTGACATGTAATCTCAACCTTCAATTACTTTAGAGATTATGGTTAGGTCATAACTCAATCTTGTAAAAGAAAGCTTAAGGTAAAGGAGGAAACACTTTTACACAGAGATAACAAAGAAGGAATTTTTCTAGTGTGGAGTCATTCAAGAGTGTAGAAGCAAAGAATAACTTTTGTTTACACATGATAAATTGTATGAGTTAGTGAGATCTCATAGAGATTGGGTGAAGAGCATTTCATCCAAGTGTTTTATCAGAGAGAGTTGGATAACGAAGCACTGTGATTCAAAGAGATCTTGGATAGGTGGAGAAGGATTCCCATCTATATATCTAGCCCAAATGAAGAGAGAGAGAAAGTGTGCAATAGAGGGATTGGGCCCCTACAGGACAACGCAGGTATTCTGGTACGAGTTGTGCACATAGCACATGTTTCAACGTTACATTCGCGTTGATAGCGCAAGACAACGTGGGTATCAGGGCAACAATTTTGTTGTTGTCATACATGATCATACAAGAGGCTTTGTCAACAGATTATCTAGTTAAGTTTTGATGTAATTTTTTTCTTTTCTAGTTGGACCATTTTCCTCATAAGGGAGCCCTTGTAAGATTTGAAGTTATTTGAATGATAATCTTAGTCGATGGGAGTAATATATTTGTTTCTTGTGTGTAATATTTTTGGTTTCCTTATTTATGTTTTCGTTGTGATGTTTAGTTGATAACTCAACTATACTTTGATTCATTAAGTGGCTTATTTGGAATTAAATGTCAAATGTTGGGTAGAGGGAAATTCAACATGGTATCAACGTTGTGGTTCTCAGAGGAATCCAATATCAAGTTGCACAAATGATAGATCTATTAGATCCGAGTGACCATGAGAGATATCGAGTTCATATCTAGGGTTACAATGATATATCTATTGGATCAGAAGTGTTGTGGTGGGTGTTTGAAGGACCAAGCACAGATCCACTATATTTTGCAACAAATCTATCAGACCTGCAAGGAGATATTATAAGATCCATAACCAACATGAGGAAATTGATGGAAATATTTAAGGGAAACAACCGTACAGTATTTGAATCGAGAACAATGTGAGTATTCTATTACAGGTCATGTAGACCTTGCAGAACATCATGGATATCAGTGTAAGAGTCACATTGTTAGTGTAGATAGCACGTACATAGATCATACAGGACAATAGAGGAGAAATTTTAGACGAGGGTTATCAGATCAGATCCTTGAGATGGAAATTGGATTGTGATATGATGATAGGTTGGATGGGGTTTTCAAATACATTTCTTGGAAGGAGAAGATCATGTTGGTATTGATGGAGAATGAGATATCAAAATTTAATAATACTCATATCACTCCTCCAAAATATGTGGCTGAACTAGTAATCCATAATCACAAGGATGTGAAATTCAGGTGTATAATTCTATATGGAGTGAAGAATCATTTGATCCCTCATCTATCAATAAAGACAATTGTGAGGGACATGCAGGAGACTCTGAAGGGTTTATTTCATAGGAAAAATGAGAATCACAAAATGGTGTTGAGAGATAAGCTCAGAGACACAAAGATGACAGGATCAGACAGAGTGACAACGTATGTCACTCGGATCTGACAAGTTCAATATGATTTGGTTTCAATTATGGAGACAATCATTGATTTTGAATTAGTGAGGATGACACTAAAAGGCTTCACAAAGCAATGGAAACCATTCATCAAAGGAATTGTGGCACATGAGAATCTCCCTGGTTGTACAGGGTTGTGGGATGACTTCATTCAGAAATATCTTCGAGATGAAGAACTGAATGGAGGTAGACATAAGAATGATGATGAAAACCTTGATCTTTCCATTCAGGAAAGGAAAGTAAAGTTCAAGAATATTTCTAGTCGAGAATCTACCTCTCAATACGACAAGAATAAGGACATGAGAAAAGTTAAGTGCTTTGTATGTCACACATTTGGGCATTATGCAGGGCAATGTAAAAACAAGAATAAAGGTGGGAACAAAATGCTCCTAGAGGTAGTTACATTGGCTAAGACTCAAATGGATGAGTTTGCCAAGAAATTTGAACAGACTAACTTCTTACTTATTTCCTATATTTTCTTGGGAATCTTATCAGATGGTGCATGGCTAATAGATAGTGGAGCCACATGTCATATGATAGGAGAACAATAATTTTTCAAGATTTTCACAGATTCTGACTTTGTCTGTGCATGTGGAACTTGGTATGGGCACCAAGCACATAGTAAAGGGATATGGAATAGTGTCATTCTGGATGGATTCAGGGGGAGTGTTGAGAGTGATGGATGTGTTATGGGTGCTAGAACTCAAGATAAGTGTTCTCTCTGTATTAACAATTGAGAAGAAGGGATTTGACGTAGCATTCTAGGATGGATAGATGCTAATCAATCACAAAGGATCTAGCTCAGAAACAATTCTTTTGTTTGGAGTTAGAGACAATAACTTGTATAGGCTAAAGGGATAGCATATCCAAGTAATGGAAAGCAATAGAGTGGCAAATAATAAGGCACAGGTAGCTTTGAAGGTTGGGAAACTTAGAAGGAGTCATCCTTCAGGCTCAGGTGGGAAGGAGTAGCCTTCCAAGTATTTCAATGAGTAAATGATACGAGATGACCATGTATGATTCTCAGGATAAGGAGGCTTTTGGGAGCATGATCAAAGTGAAGTCTTTGAAGTTGGGTCTGAGCGAAATGGAAGGGATAACATATGTTTCAGAGGGAGAAACCAATTAGGTGGATTGGAGATCAACCATTGTAATGGATCTGGTAGTGAAGACAGAGCCACATCCAGGTGGTAGAAGTACTTTCCTCACTAAGAGGGAGTGTTAATGCATGGTAGCATCAAACAAGTACTTCCACATAGGTTTGGTTTCTAGCATGTGGAAGTCGTCTAAAGTATCCTACCTTGAGACTTTACTTTAATTAAATAAATTATTAAAGTAAAATGTTTTTCTTAGTGAGTTGAGTTTTATTTAACGAAATTCTTTAAATAACATTAGATAATTAAAGAATAGTCGTTGATCTCAAGTGACGTGAAAAGTAATCTCAGTTGTCAATCACTTTGGATATTAGGGTTAGGTCATAACTAAATATTATAAAATCAAGGCTAAGGTAAAGGAGAAGACACTTTTACACAGAGATGGTGTTGACGGGCGTTTATGACACACTGTCAACTGGAAGGGAATAGTCTGGTCTGAGTTTGTCTAAATAACCCAAGCCATTTGGAATAACTACCCTTGATGGGTTTAACAACTTTGTTAGCCAATCAAGGGATCTAATCTAAACTACGAAAATAAAACAACTAATTATGCATTAATGAAGATCTATTATATGCATTCACTATTCTCACGTTTATATACAACATATACAAACAAACATGTGCAAGTTTGACGAGAAACCCTGTAAACTAAGGTTGTACAAGAGAACCGAATCTCAAGAAAAATTAAATAGATCTAGAACATACTACTAATCTAATTTTAACCTTGAAACTAAAAAAAGAAAATAAATGAATGAAAATAATAATGTTTTAACTTTAGCCCACAGGGGTGCGGTCTAGTGGCTAGCGGGCGTACTGTTAAGGCGTTTGTGCTGTTAAGCAGGTTACGAGTTCAAACCTCGTCTTATCTGGAGACTAGGCTTGTGGGTGGTGTGGTTCTCCCTAGGGGTTATAAGGAAGCCGGCAGGGATTTGACGCCGTGTCACGCGGTAGCCAGATACCGTCGTCGTTATCGATTCCCCTAGATACAAAAAAAAAATAATAATCATGTTTTAACTTAAATAAACAAAGTATTTAAGCTTAAATGTTAATTTACATTAACAAAATATAAATGAAAACAAATAGAAAATCATTAACCTATGATTGGTCAGTATTCAAAAATAAATTTTGATTGTGCCTTCCTGTATAACGTTGCTCCAACAACCTGTCTGTTAAGAGAAATCTATAGCAGAAGGTTGTGTAATTATAAGTTTGTGACAGTGTCACAATGAAAATCATTTTGACTAACAATTTAAATCTTATTTAAAATGAAGAAAGAACAATTTTCAAATCATGATTCTTAGTGAAAATATAATAGATTAATCAACAATAAGAAAAATCTCAATTGAACAATTATATCTTTGCAAATCTGAATTACATGAATAAACTCAATATAATACAATATTTGTATCAAAATAATACAATCACCAAGACCAAGATAATTGAGATAATAGACTCTTAAAGATTGACAAAATTAATATATAAATGATAGCAATTAACCATGTATTGATAAAATACACTAAAGCTAATTTAAATCAATGCATAATCAATTAATCAAATAATATGAACCATAATCAAAAAATATTATAATGAAAACAAAACCCTTTTACTCATAGGAGAAAATCCATTAAGCAATCTGGAATTTCATATTCTTCTTTGAAAATACTGATCCATTCTCCCAAAACTTCCAACCATCTGTTACTCCTTTGAAAAGAAAAAGTTTACAAAATAAATAATATACAAAAGAAGGATAAAAATCCTCTTCTGAATTTCTTCAATCTCCTCTTGCCTATGAACTTTCTCATATATTTATGCAATGAATGAACATTTTGGGTGTCACTAACAATTTATGCCACCTGAAATTTGCCTCGGAAATAGACCAAAATATCTATCAAATCGTGTGTTTGTTTGGGAAAAATATTGCAAGTAAGCTAAATGGGTCCATTCTATAGATGGATTTTTTGTCGTTTCTTGATATTCCTCACGCTTTGGCTGCAATAAGTCCCGCAAAATCTTCTTTCTTTTCTTGAACACATTTCCAAATCTTATATGTTGTTGCTCATAAATTATTTGCAGCGATCCAATGTTATTGTCGGATCAATTATCTTGAACATATTTAGATAAGAAAATCAAGCCATGGTCAAATCCGTGCCAAATATATGATGTGTGAAACAAAAATAAGCCAATTTAATAACCTAAATATAAAAATTGTGAATAAAACAAAATCTAGAAAAATAAAATTAAAATGAATTTAAACTAAAAGCTAACTAAAAGTTGTAAACAAATATTGGTTATATTTTCCTTTCAAATATGATCTTAAAATTCTAGAAGTTTTGGAGAGGAGAAAAATATTAATTTTGGGTTTCCACAAAATCAAGCAAATGATAGATAATTCTTTTTTTTATTTTTATTTTTATTTTGAAATGAGATGCAAAATGACAAAAGAATTTAATTAATTAAACCTGCCAAATGATTTTGTGAAAATGAGAAACCAACCAAGATATTATTTTATGAAGTATTGAACCCATTATTCAGAATAGTCAAACTTGCTAATGAAAAAAAGACGAAAACATAATCATAATTTAAACGAAAATAAACAATTGATAAAAATTAATGTTTTGTTTAAATTAAGATTTCTATGCTCGTCTCTCCTTCATTCAAATTTGATCAAATGTGAACAAATGTCATAGAAAATATGTGTCGCAATAAACTTTCTTCCTGTAAAATCATTGTTATTAATCCATGTCTTCAACCAAACCATTGTAAATTCAACAAGGACGAGGTAATAACAAACTCTCAAATTTTAAAGCTCATCCATCAACATCAAAACTCTGTAGAAAGAAAAACGAAATGGCATTTGAATTTCATGAAATTCAAACCAAACAAAAGAAAAGAATACAAACTCAAACCAACCTCGAAAAAAATCAAACCAATACCAATCCAATCAAGTCAAAGGGAAAACAAACGAAGAATCCAAGTAAAATTTACAGGGACCCTAGATTTTGATTAAAGAAAAAGAAGGGGGTTGTTGTGGGAAACCAACAGATAGAAAAGAAGGATGTTTGCTAGTGTGGAGTCATTCGAGAGTGTAGAAGAAAATAAGGAATTTTGTTTACACATGATACCTTATATGAGTGAGTGAGATCTCATAGAGTTTGGGTGAAGAGAATTTCATCCAAGTGTTTTAGTAAAGAGAGTTGGAAAACGAAAGACTGTGATTCAAAGATATTTTGAATAGGTGGAGAAGGGATTTCATTGATAGATATAGTTCAAAGGAAGAGAGAGAGAGAGAGAGAGAGAGAGAAAGTGTGTAGCATAAGGATCGAGTCATTGCGGGATAACACATGTATTCTAGTACGAGTCACACAAATAGTGTGGGTTTCAAAGTTACAGTCGCACCAATCACACTGGACATCACGGATATCAGGGTAACAATCACGTTGTTGCCATATAGGATCGTACAACAGAATTTGGAAACATATCATCCAATCAGGTGTTGATGTACTTTGTATCTTTTCTATTTGGGTCATTTTCCCAACAAGGGAGCCCTTATGAGCTTTGAGTTATTTGAATGAGAAGATTAGTTGATGGGTAGAATATATTTGTGTCTTGATATGTGTGAGATTTTTGGTTTCCCTATTTATGCTTATGTTGTAATGTTTATTTGATAACTCAATTTTGCTTTGATTCAATAAGTGTTTTATTTGTAATTAACTATTGTGTGTTGAATAGAATGAACTTCAACATGGTGTAAAAGTTGTGGCTCCAAGAGGAAATCAATATTAGATTGAAAAAACAACAGATCTATTAGATTTGAGTGACCAGGAGAGAGATCGAGTTTAGAATTAGGGTTACAACAACAAATCTATTGGATCAGTAGTGCCATGGGGGGTGTTTGAAGGACCAAGCACAAATCCACTATCTTTTGCAACAAATTTATTAGATATACAAGGATATCTTATCAGATCCATGACCAACATGAAGAAATCGAAGGACATATTTCAGGGAAACAACCGTACTGTCATTGAATCGAGAAAAATGTGAGTATTCTATTACATCTTGTGCAGACCACGTGAAACAATGCAAGTATCAATGTAACAGTCTCATTGTTAGTGCAGAGAGTGCAGGAAGAGATCGTACATGACAGTACATGATTAGTTTCAACATAGGGTTATCATATCAGATCTTGGAGATGGCAATTGGATTGTGATTTGAGGATAGGTTGGATGAGGTTTCCAACTACAATCCTTGGAAAGAGAGGATCATGTTGGTGTTAATGGAGAAAATAATCCGAGAATTTTCTAATACTCATATCACTCCTCCAACAAATTCAACATAATTGGTCATCCATAATCAAAAGGATGTGAAATCCAGATGCATAATTCTAGATGGAGTGAAGGATCATATGATATCTCATTTATCGAGAAATACAACTGCCAAGGACATGTGGGAGGATCTGAAGGATTTATTTTAGTGTAAAATTGAGAATTGAAAAATGGTGTTGAGAGAGAAGCTTAGAGACACAAAGATGACAGGATCATGCGTGGTGACAACTTATCTCACCCAGATCTGACAAATTCCAGATGAGCTGGCTGCAATTGGGGATATAGTGACTGATTCAAAATTGGTGAGGATAGTATTAAAATAATTCATGAATAAATGGACAACGTTCATCAAATGAATTGTGGCATGTGAGAACCTCCCTGATTAAATGAATTTGTGGGATGACTTCGTTTAGGAAGAGCTTCGAGATGAAGAACTGAATGGAGGCCAAAAAATGAATAATGATGAGAACCTTGCTCTTGCCAGTCGAGAAAATAAAAACAAGTTCAGGAATATTTCCAGTGGAGAGTCTACCTATCAAGATGGAAAGAATAAGGATATGAGAAAATTCAAGTGCTTTGCATGTCACATGTTTGGGAATTATGCAAAGCAATATTTGAACAAGAAGAAGGGTGGGAACATAACGCAACTAGAGGTAGTTGTGTCGGCTAAGACTCGAATGGATGATTTTTCCAAGAAATTTGAACATATAGAGTTTTTACTTATTTTCCAGACTTCCTTGGGCACCATATCAAATGGTGCATGGATAATATATAGTAGAGACACATGTCATATGACATGAGCACGGGAGTTGTTCGAGAACTTCATAGAGTCTGACTTAGATGTGCATTTGGAACTTGGTATGGGAACCAAGAATGTAGTAAAGAGATCTGGAACAGTTCTATTCCTGACAAAGTCAGGAGGTGTGTTGAGAGTGATGGACGTGTTATGGTTTCCAGAACGCAAAAGGAGTGTGCTCTCAAACCCAATGATTGAGAAGAAGGGATTTGATGTAGAATTTTAGGATGGACAAGAACTGATCAAGCCCATAGTACCTACCTCATACAGAACATCTTTGTTTGGAGTTAGAGAGAGAAATTTGTATAGAATAAAGGGCCAGCCTATGTGAGAAGTGGAAAGAAAAAAAGTGGTAGAGAACAAGGGGAAGGTAGCTCCAAAGGTTAAATATCTCAGAGGGATTCAACCTTCACTTTAGGTGGGAAGGAGCAGCCTTCCAAGTCTATAAATGAGTCATGGTACAATATGACCATATAGGATGCTCAAGAACAAGAGTTTTATAGGAACATGATCAAAGGGAATTCTTCACGGTCGGGTCTAAGCAAGATAGAAATGACAACTTTTGTTTCATAGGGAGCACTCAATCGTGTGGATTGGAGAGCAGTCATGGTAGAATATATTGTAGTGAATACAGAGCCACATCGAGGTGATAGAAGTAACTTCCTCACTAAGAGGGAATGTTAATGCATGGTAGCATCAAATATGCACTTCCACATGGTGTTGGTGTTTAACATGTGGAAGTGTTCCAAAGTCTCATACCTTGATACTTTACTTTAATTAAATGAATTATTAAAGTAAAGTTCTTTTATTATTGAGTTGAGTTTTATTTAAGGAAATTCTTTAATTAGCATTAATGGATTAAATAATATTCGTTGATCTCAAGTTATATGTGAAGTAATCTCAGTCGTCAATCACTTTGGAGATTAGGGTTGGGTCATAACTCATTCTTATAAAAGTAATTCTAGGGTAAATGAAAAGACGCTTTTACATAGAGATAACAAAGAAGGACTAATACTAGTGTGGAGTAATTCGAAAGTGTAGAAACAAACAAGGACTTTTTCTTACACATGATACATTGTATTAGTGAGTGAGATATCATAGAGATTGGGTGAAGAAAATTTCATCCAAGTGTTTTACCAGAGAGATTTGAATCATGAAAGAGCTTGATTCAAAAAGATATTGGATAGGTGGAGAAGGAATTCCATATATAGATCTGGCCCAAAGGAAGAGAGAGAGAGAGAGAGAGAGAGAGAGAGAGAGAGAGCAACAGAAGGATTGGTCTATTGCAGGACAACTTAGGAATTCTGGTATAGGTCGCGTGGATAGCACAGATTTCAGTGTTACATTCATGCCGATAGTGCAGGACAGCATGGGGATCAGGGTAATAGTCACATTGTTGTTGTACATGATCGTACAACAGGCTTTGGCAGCAGATCAACTAGTTAGATGTTGATGTACGTTGCCTCTTTTCTATTTGTGCCATTTTCTCAGTAAGGGAGGCCTTGTAAGCTTTGAAGTTATTTGAATGATAATCTTAGTTGATGGGAAGAACATGTTTGTGTCTTGTGTTTGAGAGTTTTGGTTTCCTTTTTTATGCTTCGGCTATAATGTTTAGTTGATAACTTAGTTGTGCTTTGATTCAATAAATTATTTATTTGGAATTAACTATTGGGTGTGAGTAGAGAGAACTTCAACGATTCATACTTTGAATATAAATATGACAAGCCATCCACTATCTTTTCCAGATCTCCATATATGTCTTCAACATCGAAAAACATATGTTTCATCGACACCAATCTTCTTTCATTTTCTGCATTAAGTTCTCCAACCATCATCCCACATTGTCCAGGTTCACCCCCACAAGGTTGTCATCTTTGGTTGTTCGCAACAACCAACCGCAAGAAGTACATATTCGTACCTCCTTCCTTCCTCCTCATGGTAGGATTCAAACATGGATTCTGTCATGAGAAAATGGTGAAATTGTTCATGTGAGAAATATGTGTTTTTTTTTCATTCCTCATGAAATCCTATCCCAACACAACTTTGAAATCTTCCATAAGAACAATGGTGAAACTTGTCCTTTCACACCAATCCATAATCTTCAATGAGACATATTTGGCCACACCATCGACCCTCTCTACGAATGAGTTGACTTCTTTGAAGGTTGTCTGCATTGACTTAGGATGCATCTGAAGTATCTGCACCATATCCTCCCTTAAGAATTTATGAGTCACCCCACTGTCCATCATAGCCATCACTGAATTCCCATTAATTTTGGCATACACATAGAAAAGTCTTGTGGCATCTTTCTCTTGGATCTCCATGGATCCACTTGACATGAAAACGTTCAAAATATGTAAGACCCCAACATATGGTTTGCACTATTTTTCCAAAGCATTCAACTTCTTTTTCAAGGGACAATTCTTCACATAGTGCTCCTTGGAACAAATCCAACAAAAAATTAGATTCTTCTCTTTCGGTGAATCTGTTTTATTGGCACTATCCTCACTATCCTTGGATGTCTTTACCTTTCATTTTCCCTTATTCTTTCCCTTCCCTTTCTTCTTCTCACCTTGATAATCATCACTTTTCATAGGGGACCTTCCTTGGGTTCACCCCTGAATTCCAACATTTTATCCGTTGCAGTGATGGTTGTTGCAAGACCTTGCACATTCTCGTATCGTAACTCACTTTGCACCCATTGTTGCAAACCATTCATGAAGTGGAAAAGTTTCTCTTCTTCTGACCTATCTTTGATATTCAACATGAGCCCTTTTAACTCCTTGATGTAGGCTTTAATATTCCCAGCATTCCTAAGAGCCAACAAATGACTTCTTGCGATCCACGTTTGGCTTCCTAGACCAAATTGTGCCTTCAAGGTTGCCTTCATCTATGCCCAGTTTTTTATCTTCTCTACGATTTCCCTAGTTACTAAGTCTTCCACCTGGTTCCTCCACTAGAGCTTAGCAATCCCTATTAAGAACATCACAACAATGTTCACCTTATCTTTGTCTGAACTTCCATTCAACTACTCTAAGAACTGCTCCATGTCCCAAAAACAAATTCCAAGAAACTTAGCGTTGTGAATACCATCACATGGCTCAAGTTCCTTTATATTGATCCTCATTGGCATGATAGTTGAGCTATGTCCATTGTCCAAATCTCTTTTCAACAATGTGATGGTGTCATCTTGGAATTTAAACTTCTATGTGACTGAAGCTAGTGCATCCTCTACTACCTTGAGTCTATCCTGAACATCATCGTTTAAGGTGTCGGTGATCATGTTCGTAATATCCTTGCACTCTGACATGACATAATTAAACCCATGCCTCATCTTTCCTATCCTAGTCTCCATTCGTTCAACCTTATCACCATGATGATACATTGCATATGTCATCTACTCAATTGTGTTCTCCAAGATAACAAGTTGATCCTTCAATATGCCTATCTTGGGATCCCTCTCTGTGTCACTTCTATTTGTGTGTGATCCAACCATGGACAACCCTCCAAGTATCTTCACTCTACTTTCAAGAGGTTTGTCTAAGGCACCCAAGAATTTTCCTCAGATAATTCTCCAAAACTCTGCGATCAACTCTACAATGATTTATGCAATGAACTTTGCGATTGTCTTCCTTTCCCAAGTGTTCGATTCACCCCACAAACTCTTCTCTTGGTATTTTCAAAGTGTGCACAAAGGAATGTTCACAAGTCACGATCTCATCCACAAGTTTGCACTTACTTTTGTCACAAACCCTACACAAACCAAACCAAACCCTACACCCAAACTGTCTCTGTGATGGAACAATATGCCATATCGAAGCATTCATCAAGTCTGTTCCCAAACTGTCTCTATGATGTGCCCTATCACCATTGTAAAAGAGCATGCTTCAATCTTTGATACCACCTATCATGACCCCACATGATGCCTCTAGAATGTTGCAATCATACACCTCTTGAGGGCGTGTAGCACTATGACAGTGCTCACTTGGCTTCTCAGAAACATCAAGAATACTTTTCCTAGGATACACCTCTTCACGTAAAGCATAGCCATACTTCATTCTAGGATACGGGAAAGTCACACCCTACTCTGTGAAACTCACTTGTGTACATAGAGAATTTGTTACCAGCTTAACACTTCGTCATTTACGCATGCATTCATCAAACATGTGAAACAAAGAGAACACTTGTAAAACAAACAAGAGACACATAAATATAGTGCAGGGGACACAAGAAGTGTCTAACACCCGACTTAGTATTACTATTTCGAAACAATTACAATAAGAGAACTATTGGATTGGTTTACAACTTAGGCAGTCACACGACTTGTCTCACCTCACCAACTCATACAAAAATTCTCCCCACTAGCGTCACTGTCACAACAGCTTTCACAACCTCTATGGTGCGCTGAGGACATGTACTCACCGCATACTTTGTGTTCCTTCTTTGTAGCAACACTTCACCAAGTTAACATAGACTTTGGATCTGCCTCATAGCATGCCTCAACTATACCTGCGATAAGACTTCACCAAAATTCTCTTTTGCGTCCCACTTTTGGTTACTTGTCTTCCATGTTTTCGCAACTCTTCCTTACTCGCTCAACTTCTTGATTTTTCAGCTCGTCTCCTTGTGTTATTTATATGGACTCCAACCGAGTCCATGACGAACCTTCGTGTCCTTTGGGTGTTGCGTCCCTTCACAAACCGACGCACACCCAAATGGACCGATGCACCCATTGCAGATGGGTGTGTTTATCGAACCTGTGATTGGAAAAAATGATGGCATAAGCTAAAACCCAAATGTTTTGAACCTTTGCCGGCAGTAGTTTTCGTGTCCAGACTCCCATAGTTGATCATGTCAGAGCTCCGGCGGGCTACTGACTCCACTCGCCCAAACGTTGTTACCGTGACACAAACCTCTGTCATCCAACGTTGTAATGCATGGCATAGTTAGCCATCCAACTACTATGCCATGCACCATGGAATGGATCCATGCATATCCGTTGAAAAATTTGAACTTGTAAAGAGGCGGGCTCTAAAGGCTGGTTAAAATTTGAATCGGCCATTGGTATCTTGCTCAGTTATTTGAAAGCGTGGCTCTAAGCACTGTCTTTCTACCTCCATGGAAATTCGAATAGTTATAGTAATGACCATTTTTCCAGTATCTTCGTTTTTTGCTGCAAGATCTTCCTCCTGGCCTCTGCTCAAGGACCAGAACCGCATAGCCACAAGCGATGATTTCAATCAGAATTACGATATCACATGGGGTAACCAACTTGTGAAATTTCTGGATAACCGTCGCTCAGTGGAGCTCCATATGGAGCAATCTTCCGGTATTCTATCATACACATGTCAAATTACCTGAAGCTCTCCTGTAATTAGTTGTTACTTATAATTACGCCGAAAGGCATACACCTATTGACAATGGGCACATTTAATAGGTTTTTAGTGCTTAATGAGTTTTGTATGGACAAGATTAAATATTGATGGAATATTCTTAGTC
>SNQJ01S0127633.1:5018-21692 GCA_010110895.2 Picea sitchensis
GGGCCAAACCCCTTGTGCAATGTCGGCTTTGGAGGTACTCCAGACATGTCCCTCAAAAAGGAATGCCTTACTCTCTACTTTAGGAGATATTGAACCTAGTGGCTCAAAAGTTATCAAGTTTGATGTCACGGATGTGAAGCCTCGCTTACCTTACCATGTGGCCTTCCAAATCCACATGGAGTATTCCAAGTATACCATCAAACACGCGGTTGTTGATGAAGGTGCTTCCACTTGTGCGATGTCCTTGGTCTGTTGGAAAGTTGTCGGTTCTACAAATCTTTACAAGTCATTGAACATGTTGACTGCTTTCGACGATCATTCCTTTCGCCCTCATGGTATTCTCCCTACCTTTCTAGTCCAGTTAGGTCGGAAGACAATAGAGGTGGAAGTAGAGGTATTTGATGCGCCTCTTGATTATAACCTGTTACTAGGACACAATTTGACCTATGCTATGGTCGTCGTCGTATCGTCTGTCTTCCATGTTCTTTGTTTTCCTCATCAAGGGAGGATAGTGAAGATCGATCAGTTATCCTTTGCATACTCTAGTCCTAATGCATTTGTTGGATCGTCGATCCCTGTGATTGACAATTCTCAGTCGGCAACTAAGAATATCTGTGTTGGTATGTATTCTTTCCTCATGGGTACTTTTGACTTCTCAGCACCGATTCACCATGTTTACGCCATGTCTAGTAAGCCTGCTTCGACAGATAGGTCCATTCCTTTCTGCACTTCTTATTTTAGTGATCGATGGACCCTACCTTTCCCGACTGCGTCTACTGAAATTTAGTTGCATGCTGGCACGACCATGCCACTATCAGCCGCAGAGATTGCGTATCAAGCTATTATTGACTCTTCCGCTGATCTCGATCCTTCTACCTTGACAAAGGATGAGGAGGATCCCATTCTTAGGTCTATATGGGACACTTCGTTGTCTGGTTCACTTGATTTCCTAGATGAGACTTTTCCTTCAGCCGAAGCCATCCTCGAACCCATGAATGATTCTGATAGACCTTGGGATGATATGTACCATCGATCTTATTTTCTCCCAGAGCTTGAAAGAATCAAACAAGATGAATTTCGGTCTACCTTGAGTGAGATAGTCGATCACCCCGTGGTTCCACTTGATACGCATGAAATTTATGTCGAAGGAAACATGGCGAGTATTTCCCCTACCGTCACAATCGATATCTCTCATACCCCTGGCAAGGTTGAAAACATAAATATAGGTGTGGATTTTTCTCTAGAATAAATTTTGATCTACACTGAACTCTTCAAAGAATTTCGAGATGTATTTGCTTGGTCATATGAAGAGATGCCAGGGATTGACCATCATATTGTCAAACATGAGATTAGAACTTATCCAGATGCTAAACTTGTTCGACAACGTCTTATAGCTGTGAATCCTAGAAAGGCCCCTACTATTAAGGCAAAGTTAGAGAAGCTACTTAACGTTGACTTCATCTACCCGATTCCCTTGACTAAATGGGTATCCAACCATGTTCCTGTGAATAAAAAGCAAGGAACTATCTGATTATGTATGGAATTTCGTGACCTGAATAAGGTTTTTCCTAAAGATAACTTCCCCACACCTTTTATCGATAAGATTCCTGATGAATGTCCAGGAAGCGAGATATTTTATTTTATGGATGGATTTTCAGGGTATCACCAAATCCAGATCAAACCTGAGGACCAACACAAGACAACATTTATTTGTCCTTGGGGTACTTTTGCGTACCGGAAAATACCTTTCGTCCTTAAAAATGTCGGAGCAACCTTCCAACGTGCCATGACTTTTACTTTTAATTATTTAAAGCACATAGTCAAATCTTACCTCGATGATCTTGCTACTCACTCTCGTAAGAGAGGGGATCACGTTACCCACCTTTGGCTTGTTTTAGAAAGATGTCGTTACTATAGAATCTGGTTGAACCCTCACAAGTGCATCTTTTGCATTAATTCTGGTCGTCTTTTAGGGTTTCTAGTTTCCGAGACCAGAATCATGGTAGATCCTCTAAAGGTTGAGGCAATACTCCAATTGCCTCCCCCGTGCACGATTAGACAACTCCAGGGTTTACAGGGGAAATCTAACTTTCTACGTCGATTTATAGTGAATTATGCCAATATCACTAAGGGTTTCATGCATCTCTTGAAGAAAGACGCCCCTTTTATCTGGGATGAGCGAGCCCAGGAGTCTTTCAATGCTTTGAAGAAAGCCTTGGTGTTGGCCCCTCTGCTGAAGTCTCCTGATTACAGTAGATATTACTTGCTTTATATCGTCGCGTCTGAGGAGATGATTGGTATGGTTCTAGTTCAGGAGGATGATAAGCTCCATGAGCACATCATCTACTATCTTAGTCGGTCCAAAGATTAATTACTCTCACATCGAAAAGCTAGCTTTCGCTGTCATTCACGCAGTCCAATATCTATGTCACTATATATTACTTTGCAAGGCAACCATGGTTGCCGATGTCAATCCATTTCAATACGTCCTTACCAGGCGTATCATAGGGGGGAAATATAATAAATGGATTGTCATCTTACAAGAGTTTGATCTCAACTTCGCTTCGGCAAAGTCCAAGAAATCACTAGTCTTTGTGGAGTTAATATCTGATTTTCCTCGATTAGATGAGGATGTTATCCATTTTGATTCATTTGCAGACGAACACATTTTCCTTGTCTCGTCGTCTGACCCTTGGTATGGAGACATTGTTCTCTATCTCCAAACCTTGAATTTCACTTAGCATCTCTCGCATGATGATCGACGACATATTAGATACCAAGCAAAGAAGTCTACTATCATCGGCGACACTTTTTATCATCGAGGAATAGATGATATCTTACGTCGTTTTTTAACTCATGAAGAGGCTAAATTGGTTTTAAATGATTTTCATAAAGGGGCTTGTGGTGGTCACCTATCCGGGCTTGCGACAACCCAAAAAATATTGTGAGCCAGCTATTTTTGGCCTTCTATATTTAAATATTGTATTGAAGCGGTTAAGAAGTGTCACCCCTGCCAGGTGTTCACTTAGAAAATGCGCTGCGCTTGCATCCATCCCCTCTTCACCCATTCATTACTGTTGATCCCTTCACCAAGTGGGGAGTGGACTTCGTCGATTGCAACCCAACTTCGGCTGGGGGACACCAACACATTATCGTGGCCTTTGACTACTTTACTAAGTGGGCTGAGGCCATGCCTACCATGAACTCCAATGGGAAGACTGCAGCCTACTTCGTATTCAACCAAATTATCACCTGGTTTGGTATCCCGAGTGAGATTGTCACTGATCATGGAAGTCACTTTCAAAATGAAATGATGGATGAACTAGCACCTAATATGGGGTTTAGACATGATCATTCTTCTCCTGATTACCCCCAGGCAAATGGGTAAGTACAGGCCATCAACAAGTCTCTCAAGACCATTTTTCAAAATATTGTTAGTCGGAGTAAATCTGATTGGCACATCATGCTATATCCCTCACTTTGGGCATATCGAACCTCGGTTAAGAATACCACCGGATTTTACCCTTTCCAGTTAGTACACGATGTGGAGTCGATTTTACCTATTGAATGTGAAATCCCTTCTCTTAAGTTGGAAGTTGAGCTCCTACCTGACACTTCATATCTAGAGAGATGCCTTATACACCTAGAGAGTCTTGACAAGCAGCGTTGAGATGCCTTTACGGCAATTGAGGTGAATAAGAAATGTGTCAAGGTCTAGTACGATAAGTTTTTCTATCCTCGGTTGTATGCTGAGGGTGACTTGGTCCTTTTGTATGATCAATCTAAAGAACCGTTGGGGGTAGGTAAGTTTAAACCCATGTGGCATGGTCCTTATATCGTGAAATGTGTTCTAGAAAAAGGAGCCTATGAATTAGAAGATTATGAAGGGAATAAGTTGGCCGAGCCCAGAAATGGGCTCTACTTGAAAAGATATTATGCTTGAGCCCCAAGCTTGGGTGGAACTCTTTGTATACTAATGTAATTTAGTGCATATACATATATTTTCCCTTTCGTTATGTCTTTGGCTTGCTTATCGGGTTTTCTCTTTGTTGGAACATGTCAACAGAGTCTTTGGTCTACCTAGGATTCACAGACGGAGCCAGTCGTCATACACGGAACTTGGCTTTTGTCAATTGGGTGGTTTACTCACCCAAGGGTCTACTGGTGTCTTCATGTGGCGTATGCCTAGGGCCATCCATGAATAATTTTCCCGAATATAGCTCTGTCATAGAACTTTTGCGCGATGCCATCTCACATGGTATTCTCTCTTTATAAGTTCACATGGATTCCTAGTTAGTAGTATGTCAGTTGAACGACAATTACCGTGTGTGTGATCCTACTTTACTCCAACGATTCCTACGGGTACATATTTTGGAATGGCAATTTGATTTTATTACATATTATCACATTCCTAGGAGTTCTAATCATGTATCCGATGCCTATTCTAATTACATTTTAGATTGGCATTTGTCACATTAATAAAGAAAAGAAAACCATCACATCAATGTACACATTGTAAAATATAAGTAAAGCCAAAGATCCCTTTTTATATATTTCAAAAAATATGGTGTTTATAGTACAAAATGGGGCTAACACCCTCATATACATATACATTCAGTATCATAATATCCCATGACATCTAGACCTGTGGCATCGGATGTGTGTCATGGTAGAAAACCATGACGTTTGCGAGACGTCGAAAGAGTCGTACCAATTCCCTGGGCACACCAACCACCTGTCGCTACATGGCTTTAGGCAGGTCCTCTACCTGAACCATGGGTATCCTATGAGTCAGACGCGATAGGTTTCCTTGCATGTTTTGTAGCACCCTCTTAGCTTCCCCTCCCGCCACTTTGTCTCCCTGGTTCCTCCATCGATGTCGAGGGAAACCCTCTAGCCGTCACAGACCCACGTCTACAGCACATAAAGTCTAGTCAATACTTAAGAACCATCCAAAAATATTTTTGTCCTAATCATACAAAAATACAAAACAATTGAAATATGTAAAAAAAAAATTGACATACCTATGTCACCATAAGAGGCTCCTGGTGGAAGTGGCATGTTTGGATCTCCTCTGAAGTCAATCCCCTCATAAGGATAGTCATCCAGAGTGATGACCTATCACCGCCACCAATAGAAAAATTCCTCATTGTAGGGTGTCGGTACCCTACCTCCTCCCTATCGCCTCATCACCTCGGTCCACCATGCCATGGCTGGATTGCAAGGTCCTCTCGAGAGAATCTCAACTCTAGGTTCCAAACCTAGAACCCGCTCGAAAAATATATTGCACAAGAAGAAGGCAAACCCAAAATTCCTTTTCCCTCCCTGTTTACACTCTATCAATTGGCTCTTCATATTGGCCAATAGTGAGGTACACCAGTCATACACTATGGGTCTCACACACTGCACTGCATAGAACATGAGCAGCCTCGATGCCTAGTGCAATGAGGCCGAACCTGTGATCCTGGTCAAAACTAGGACAATGATCTTCAGAATGAGGTTGTTTATTTCCCAAATAGGGACCTGAATCCCTACCTTAGGATTCCCAGTTACACAATGGGTGTTGATATATTCTTCTATCTTCATCCCACTGTCTGCCCCCCATGATTTGAGATTCACAACCTCCCCCGACGCGATAAACCAGTCAGAAAGTAAATGTCCTCTACTTCAATTCTCAATGGTTTCCCGTCGATATTGAAGCTCTCGCTATCAGGATCCCAGTAGCCCACCAACATCTCCAACAACCTCACCTGGTCTCTCATCCCTTTGAGTGCCCAAAACTTATACAAACCACATCGCTTTAAGTCCATTTGGGCCCCCTAATCTCGATCTATAGTGGCATCAACCTCCTCATGTTCCCTCTCTCGCCATTCAAGCACCATCCTGCCAAAAACAAACACAATTTTGAGTTAGAACCCTTCATTTTGGTCATTTTCATGCCTGTACATGGCTTCCTATTCACATAGTCACGTGTAGGGCTCAATATACACTCCTTGTAGTTAATACAAGTGCGTCTACCTCGTCATATACGCGACCTAATCACAGAAATCTCGCGTACATCGAAAACTATACTTTGCGCTTCAAATAACTAAAAATTTAAAACCTAATTCAAAATTGTAATCCATGGAAATTGACAAGGAAGAGATCAAGAATTACCTGATCTAGACGGCTCATGATTTTGTTGTCGGACGCTCCTGCAATTGTCGTTTGAATCTTGGAGGAATTTTGGTCCAATTTGCATTTGTTGGGTAAAAAATCAAAATGGTATAGTAATTTATGATTTTATTACTATTTATAAATCATTTTTACCCACTTTCTATAGTTTAAACCATTTTTTGCACCTAATGGACTAATACAAAAGTGGATCGAGTTGGTTTTTGCAGTTGTAACCTAGGATTCTTGCAGATTTCAGTACTTTGTCGACCATTTGTCACCTTGGGTAGGTATGATCATTACCCAGCATACATGATAGGTATCCATTCCATTATGCATTTTTGCATTATCCTATAACTGTCACTATTTATGCCCTAGGTACGAACCCATTTGTTGCGACACAGAACCTTTCGTCTGATATAAAGTCGTGTCGTTATCAAGTGGTAGAAACTTACTGAACATGCATGCCCTAGTTAGATCCCCTACTTCACTTGGTGCCCATGCAGAGATTTTTTTCTTTGGACCGGGAGTCCCTCACTACCAATACATGAATTGATATTGAGCCTCATTTCTCACTCATAACCATGCTGCTTTATTACCCAGGGACTCCCAAATGAGTTTAATTTAATCTCTTTTCCATCTCGTCTTTAAAAAGAGAAAAGATTGTCGATTAATTTGTCCCTTTCACACTCGTTAAATTGGATTTGAAAGGTCATGAGTCTTAGTTAAGACCTTTTCTGGCTCGTTACCAAAAATAGAAAATATCGCCAAGTGAACTTGTCTTTTTCACACTCGTAACTTGGATTTGAAAATATGTCTATTTGGCACAGTTTTACTCTTTTTTCACACCAATTAGACTAAAAGATATAAAAAAGGATATTTTTTGGGCGTCAAGTTGTGATTGCATCTCGTGCCCTTTCTTGCAGTATTGAGCCTTTAGTTGGTTCTCGCTTTTCGTTATAAATTGTTTGCCTCAACAGTTTTGCATCCTCAACCAAGTAGATCCTCGTTTATATCCTTCACAATTTGACACCCTATACCTAGGAGGGAACATCCCTCAAGTGTCCATCTACCGCATGCATTTACCTGCATTGATCATAGGTATGTTCCACTCTTGGAACTAGTTTTGCTTACTTGCAACACTCGTTTCCTCCTTTGTATCATAGCATTCATTTGTTATGAAAAAATAAAAAAAATACGGGCAGGAAGGGAGTACTATATTATGTTGGCAATAGTCGTTCCACCTTTGAATAGATCAAAAAGTTATTGAGTCCATTTATCTCCATAATTTTGGGTTTAACATAGCCTTAGGAAGTTGATCTCGTTACAGAGTTTCTCTACCGACTAGTTACTCTTCCAGTCACTATGGAGAATTTTATTGATTCCTCCTGCATCTCATGGTTTCATCATCAAGTCTATGTTGCCTGGGTCTTCCGTATATCTCATGCTCTTGTTCAAAGAAATTTTATCAACCTGTGTCGGCCACTCCTCAGAAATCTTGACTTTGCATGTCGGCCATACCCTCAATTTGTCTCATAATCACATGGTACTGTAGTTCTATCATGCACCCTAGTCCTACTTTCATCATTGGTAGGTAACCTTGAACACAGCAGTCGACATTTCATCATTGGTCGTTGACTGGGTGGTTTTCCTTATGTTCGACGGAAAGATATCTATTCACACTTTGGGATTCGTGCAGTGTCTTGGATGCCATTAGCCTTATTGGTGTTTTTCTCACCTTTGTCAGCAGTTTTCATCATTGGTTGTTATTCAGAGGGTCTATTTAGTGTACTGCTTGCACTTGGCACACTCAAAAGACGCACAAGGTCGTTGGTTCGTGAACATGTTCTTCGTCTGATTTCCACTAAATTATGAAGCTCCTGCTTTGTTCCTCATGCTGACAGATGAGAGATGCCTTAATTCTCTCCTTTCAATGGGTCTCTTTCCATCGAATTTAACCCATTTATTCTAGATATGAGACCTAGAGTTTTTTTAGTACCTTGAGGCTTGCAGTTACTAGTGGGAGGCTCGCTTGCCATTGACAGAAGGGAATACATCAATGTCTCCTGATCAATGGATTCCTCAGGTGCTCGAAACCGAATCCTTTATTTACACTTGTAGGAATGTTCTTAGTGCCTTGATAGCTACTTTCATTATCGGTAGGCTATCTCAAGTTTGTTAATGATATACCTCAATGACCGGTAATCAAATGATGTCTCATTGTGTTCGACCTCAACTCCTTTATTCACATGATGTAGACTTGCACCTCGACATATTTTGTAGAAGACTTGAAGACATCATTATGTGGTCGCAACTTTCCTGAGGTGTTTCTTCCTTTTCATCAAACCAGTACCTATATGACTTCAATGATCATGGGAGATTAGATTGCACTCCATTATATACATATATCTTTAGATTGATTTTGAGATTGGCTCTACTGGGCTTTGTTCATGACTATGACAGATTTTGGCATATAACTGCATTTGTATTTGCCTATTCATGGCCATGGACACTTGTTTGGTATCTTTTCCACATGGATCTGCAATGTATTCTATTGGAAGCCATTTATGTAAAGTCAATACAGAATGTATGAAGAGACTAGTCTTTCCAGCTGGGTCCACATCACTCCACTTCTGGGTTATTTATAATGTATTTCGGCCATCGCAGATTCTCCTCTGATCTCACACATTAGGGGGCATCTATTATAGCGATATTTTCCTCAACTTATGCAATCTTGCACATAGGGAATTTTTCCATTTCCCTATGCAGACTTATCATCCCTTTTTGATGAATCCAGAGCTAAAAATACATATTTTTCCACATATACATGTCCTATCTACTATACAGCATGCATATACCTTGGATGCTCCAATACAACCCATGTACATCGGGATTTGTGCCAAAAAATACAAAAATGGAGTCAGGTTTCCATGTCACGACATGTTATCTCTGATCCTTGGCCTTCTATATACTGGAAACATTCCGACTGGGCCCTTTAGTTGCATTTTGAAGGCTATAAGAGCCCAATTCCGAGCTATGGAAAAGAGGAGAAAGAATTCAACTTTGAGAGCAAAGTTACTCTAGAGAAATTACTTCATATTGAGTCTGCATCCCTTTGTCCCTCAAGTTTGAACACAGTGTTCAGCCCCCAATCTCTTCCCTTATTGTTGGAGAACCTCATTGCCTCTCTTCTATGAGATTTCCTTTGATGGAGGATTGAAGTGGTGGAGGGCCAGTTGGAAGGAACTTGGTTTCTTGGTTCTAAACCATGCCGACACAAAAGTCTGTAATGTTTACGCTTCTGCTGATCATATTTAATAGAAATACTCCTTTCCCATCCTATTGATATCGTGAAAATATATGATTATTATCCATGGGCATGTTTGTTATGCTTATTAATGGATTATGATATCTAATGTGCTAACCCCTTTATATTATCACTATATTCTTGCTCTGCTTGTTTGTTGAGAATGTGTTTCAGGTATAAAGCTTTGGGTCGAAGTGCTCAATGGTGGACATCATCAAACATTGGAACGAGGTAGGCATATTTCTTATCTTTCTTGCACATCGGTTATATAGAATATGTTGGAATTGAATTGATTTCTGCAGTCATACTATTTGTTGTGGTTTACCCTATCCATAGGAGTTTTTCCCTCGTAACAGGTACAATTTTAGGAAGTAGCAATCAACTTTCTACACCGTGCAGAGGTAGTAGTTCAACAAGTTTCAAAATGGAAGGAGTAGATCCCACTATAAGATTACCAGAGTTTCATGGAAAGACATCAGAGGACCCTGAGCATCATTTATTCATATGTGAAAATATCTGGGAAGCAAAGAAGGTTACAGATGAGGATACAAAAGTCACATAGTTGGCTATATCATTCATAGATTGCGCACTAGACTAGTACATGAGCCTTGATGTAAACAATCCACAAGGAGAACAAAATACTATTGCGGAGGTGAAATGTTTTTTGATAAATGAATTTCAGAAGCCAAGCTCACAAGAATAGTACATGAACGAAATGAACGAGATCAGGTAGAAACTAGGTGAGTATGTCTGGGATATTGATCAAAGGTTCAAACGTTGAAAGGTAAGTCGAAGTACTCTATTACTGACATGCAGCATAGGTAGTTATTTGTGAACTCATTATTACCACACTTGAAGTATCCCTTGAGACAAAAAATCTCCAAAATTAGGCAGATGCACTGCAAGTAGCCCTGCAGCTAGAAGAAAATCAGTATCAACAGAAAAATCTAGCAATAAAAGAGATGAAAGAGGATCTGAAGAATCTGACATTTCAGTTGAACTGGAATAAAGGGAAAGAGAAGAGAGAAGTTGTTTAGTGTATGTTATGCAGGACAAAAGGACACCATAAGAATGAATGTCTAACCTTTGCGTAGTACTTGGACGCAGGGGTGCCAAATCCCTTTCCTACAGGAGGACCATGGTGTGAAATTTGTAAGACACATGGGCATGGTCCATATCATTGTCCAGTGATGAAGAAGTATAATATAGTGCCAAAAAGTTCTTACTGCAATATTTTCAAATCAATGGGTCATGATGACAAGGACTGTAGAATGTTGGAATTGATGAGAGAGAGAAGTTCGTATACTTATAGGGTGCGAGAAGAGATGATGACAGGGAAAGCTGCAATGCACAACCAAAATTCAATCCCACGCAACCACAGTAAAACAATGTGTAGTTGTAGTATAATACTGTGCAGTATAACCAGATACCCCAATACAATGCACTACGTGGAGATAGAGGTGGATTCATAGGTGGAGGTTGGGGAAGAGGGGGATTTGGACGAGGCAGAGGCACAATAGTCTTCCATAATTTTCAACAACTAGGACACTATGCAAGAGACTATCCACTTATGCCTACGACATGTATGTATTTTCCCGCAGCATACTACGACACAAAAAATTGTCTAACATCATTGGGAAAAATATAGGGAAAAAGAAACTAGAACAATCAAAATGTCTAGTGGATTTTGACAGAAGACAGGGATGATGGGAATAAAATCAACATAGTTACTCACATAGGAGCCAAGACGGGAGCTGATGCAACAAAATAGAATCCATCTCAACACCAATGAGTCAAGAAGAACACTGAGCCACATAAGCATTTTGACACGCAAAAATAAAAAGGGTATGATTAAGGAGGTCATACAGGATATTCTAAAAGCAAAAATTGCATCTACATCAACTATGTAACAAAGTCATGATACGATATGCCACCCTCAATGGATCACACCAGTAAAGGACAATCTTCAGAGCAAGTAAGTAACCTAAAGATTTTTTTGCAATCCCATGTCAAGTTATTATATGATCCATCATCCATTAAGGTCTTATAGAACTTTCTAGAAAGATGCAACACATAAGTAGAAGGGAAGTTAGAACATAAGACAATTATTCATATCCATACGAGAAGAAGAACAAGTAGGGAATTCAGGTTAAATTCCAACATTGGGGATTTTAATATGGGATATGTCATAATTCATTTAGGATCTGAAGTGAATGTCTTACCTAAGAAGGCATGGCAGTGTAACCCACATTAGGGTATTCACCTATCCAGTTGAAATTAGAAAATCAACATAGAGTTTTACCAATTGGAAGACTTAAAGGTGTGACAGTAGACTTGGACGGAGTGTGCACTATGGAATATTCTGAAGTTATAGAAATATTAGATGGAACAACACCCTAACCAACATTACTAGGATTCTACTGGGAATTTGATAACCAGACTGTGATCAAACTGAAGACATGGAAAATGACTTTTGAATCAAGCGAATATAGAGTGATTGCACCATTGGATCCCTTAGAAGGAGAAATGTTTTTATAGATGACATGTTTGGACTTGGAAGAAATAAATCATTTATATAGGACTATTGCGTGAGAAGAAGATTATGTCAACCCAACTGCAGATGGGGTACTTAGCTTGAGAAACATTACATCATGTTCCTCAGAATCAGATACGGGTATGGAGAACTGGAATTAGAGACTACATGAAGTCTCCAGAAGGAGGTGCGCTAGAATAGAGTGTGCAGTAAGGTGGGTTGGTACATAAGTAAGGGAACCTCCCACTTTTCATGGTTTGAATGAACTAGAAGAATTCTTGACAAACCATGGGGAAGAATTTTTGGAAAATTAGAGGTTGTTATCCCCGGATATTTCACTAAAGGAAACACCCGCAAGATGGTGGGGTGTGGATAAGGAAACAATTAAAGACTGGTATCAGTGTAAATGGTTACTACACATTACATTTGGAGCAGAACAGAGGAATAATATATTGCAGAAATATGATGGGCGAGGAAGAAAAAAATGAGCACATAGATAAATGCACAACACAATGGAGGTTGAAACCACCAAAATAATGGCCTCATTACTTTATTCATACATTGGAAGGGATACCATGGAACTGATACATAGAGCAGGAACTGTGCAGAGGCACTATAGAATGGACAATATTACAATAGAATTTTGTGGTAACCTTCTCATTTGAGCATGAGAACCCCAATATAAATTCATCCCTAAAGCTAATACATGGAATGATATTTTTTGAGGAACCTGAGTGGAAATTATAACAAAATATCAACAGCAGAATAGACAGACAGTCAAAGACTTAATCTCATGTTATCATGTCATAGAGGATACACCAAATGAAGATGGCATGCACAACATTCAGATAACAGAGATTGAAGGTGAGAGAGAGGTGGAAGGTCCATATCTGGAGTCAGAGGCATTTTATACACCAATTAAGGTCAAGAAATTAAACATTGGGATAGAATAAAACCTTGAAATGGAAAGCATTGGAGACTACTGGGATGAGAAGACACTAGAAAGGATAACAAAATTACTGCACGAATACAATGACCTATTTCCATAAACCTTTACAAAGATTAAAGGAATAGCAGGTGAGTTGGGAGATACAATCCGTATTTAATGAGAAAAACGAAATGAATACAGATTATTAACAGGTGCTTAACACAAAATAACAGAGATATAGTAAAACTGGTTTTCTATTCAATAAAGAAATAAGCTGAAACTGTAAAATGCAGCAGAAACAAGCTTGCTGGAATGGTGGCAGCTTATCTCTGAGAAGAGATGTGATGGCAACACGCATTCACAAGAAGAAGATTATAATGAGGCTTTGAAGGCATTTTTACAATAAGCAAGATTGCCAAAAACCCTAGACATCCAAAAACCTAACCCTAGGAGATGAAGCACCAAAAGTCATGTGGGCCCCGTTTGGGTAAGTTAGTACATCAACTTCCCAGGGTCATAATGTTTGTATACAATCTCCATTTTAGGCATGCGATATCCTGTTGGAAATGTATCGTCGAGGAGATCGATCTCGAAAAACCTTCATTTAGGCCCTCAAAATGGCTCCAGAAGTTAAAACTGCTAAAAATAGTAAATTGCCAAAATTGTCAGAAAATTGTTTTGAGCTAGTTGGAAAAGGTGGGTGGCCACCGATATCCATATGGATCAATCCTCCCTCCTTAGGAAGCAATGGTCTCCATTTCATTTAGGTCCCCCATCAGATGAGGAAATTTCTGTTGAATTTGGCCCTGGGTGAGCCACTTGCCTTGGTGCAGGAACTGCCCTGCTTTAACGACTCGATAAAGATGGATACTTTGTTGTCGAGTGCCCTTGATCTGTCTGTCCACAATATGATCATTGGATGCCTTTTGTATGTAGTCATGGTTGAGATATGTTTGTGTCAGTGTTTCTGCTACTTCTGAGGTGTCGAATAATGGTGGGAAATAGGGGTGAAGGAGATCCACATTGAACACTGGGTGCAAGCCAAGGAAAGGAGGAATGTTGAGCTCAAAAGAATTATCCCCCACAGCCTTGGTGATAGTGTACGACCCATAATAGAGTGGGAAAATCTTCCGATGGGGTCCTGTAAGGCGTTCTTTCTGCAAGCGCAACCAAACTTTTTCGCCCACTTGAAGCTTATGTGGCACCCAATGTTGATCATGGCATTGTTTGTACTTTTCATTGGACTTCTATAGGATATCCTGAACCTGTTGGCGGATGTGTTGGATCCACTCAATGAACCAGGTGGATTTGTCAGCTTTAGTTGGATCAGGAGATGATTCGGTCAAGGTGACCGCAAGGGGAATTGCAACATCTATGGGATCCAATGGTTGGAATCCCAACCCCACTTGAAAAGGGTTGTGGTCGGTTGAGATATACAGGGATCGGTTGTAGCTATGTTGGACATAGGGAAGGCTCTCATCCCATGTGCGAGGGTGATTTGAATTATACATGCGAAGGATATGCACAATCATTCGATTTACATCCTCGGTTTGGCCATCTATCTAGGGGTGGAAGGCAATGGATTTGGTGAGCTTGGTGTCCAGCAGTGACCAGAGGCTCGACCAGAATGTGCTGAGAAATCGACTATCCCAATATGAGACAATGATTTGTGGGATTCCAAAATGTACCCAGAATCGTTCAAAGAAGAGCTTGGCAGTGGCCTCTACTGTGATGCTCTTCTTGTAGGCAACCAGAATTTCCATCTTAGAAAATCGATCAACAACCACAAAAACATAGTCATTTCCCCACTTGGTGGATAGGAGGCCCGACATGTAGTCCATTGAGATGGATTCCCATGGCATATCAGGAGTAGGAAGAGGGGTGTACAGGTCCTTTTCTTAGTGGTCGGTTTGGGAATAGCGCAGGCAATGCAAGACCTGATATACTTGCTGACCTCCTGTTGAAGTTTCATCCAGTAGAAATGTTTCTATAGCATCGCCACTGTCTTTTATACACCGAAATGTCTTTCCACCCGACTATAGTGGGCTTCCCAGATCATCTTCACTTGCTCACTTGATGGAACACAGATATGGCCCAGATGACACAACAACCCATCCTGAAGATGGAAATTATCGACAACTGCATTTGCACCCAACATTTGGTAGGTGGTGGCGAAGTCAGGGTATGTCTCATAGATTTGGGGTCATCCAAATGTCTCATGGCCACAAGAGTCTAGCACTGTGGTGAGTGCCATGACTAGCGGTCTGCTGAGGCAATCAACGATGCGATTGGTACTTCTTGTTTTATACTTGATGTTGAGGTGGAATTGTTCCAAGTATGTGGACCACTGTTGATGGCAGTCATTCTGCAATTTTCCCTGTGTCTACATGAACTACAGTGGCTTATGATCAGTGTGGATGACTGTCTCTTTCCCAAGAATGTAATGTCTACAATGGTGGCATGCTTGCAAAATGGAGTACATTTATTTTTCATAAGTAGGGTACTTACGGACAATATCTGACAGTGTCTCACTATGATAGGCCATGGGGTGTCCCTGATGAGTGAGAACGATGCCCACAACATAGTCTAAAGCATATGTCTCAGTCTCAAAGGGATGTTGCAGGTCTGGTAGTGAAAGTACTGGGGTTGAGCACAAGCGTTGCTTCAAATCATAGAATGCTTGTTGTTGGGACCGACCCCATGCAAATTTCACCTTACCACCACCCTTGTTTATTTGGCTAAGGGCCCATGCAATATGGGAGAATCCCAACACGAACCTGCGGTATAAATTGGCAAGGCCCAAGAAGCTTTGAAGCTCAGTGAGTGTTTTTGGGGCTGGCCAGTCACAAATGACTTGGATCTTGGCTGGATCCACATGTATGCCATGCTGATCAATGATGTAGCCCAGGTAATGGACCCTATCCATGCCGAAGGAGATTTTTTCCAAGTTGGCGTATATCTTGTGTTGTCGCAGGGTGTGTAGAACCTATCGAATATGCTGCAAGTGTTCAGCCCAAGTCTTGTTGTAAATTAGAATGTCATCCAAATACACCACTACAAAATTATTGGTGAATGGTCGCAGGATATCATCCATCATCATCATGAAAGTAGTTGGAGCATTTGTCAAACCAAAGGGCATGACCAACTATTCAAAAGGGACTTCCTTTGACTTGAATGTGGTCATCCATACATCTGTTTATTCTATTGGGAACTGGTGGTAGACAGACTTCAAATCAATCTTACTGAAGTATTTGGCCCCTGTGAGCTGATCAAGGAGGTCATCGATTCGGGGAATCGGGTACCGGTTTCTGACTGTGATTTTATTCAGAGCCCGGTAATCAATACAGAGTCGGCAGGTTCCATATTTCTTCTATACCAACACGATTGGGCTCCCACAAGGTGATGAGCTAGGGAGGATGTGCCCCATGTGGAGCAGTTCTTGGATTTGTCACTTGATCTCCTCATTCTCTAACAAAGAGCGATGATAGACTGGCCCATTGGGCAGTGGTGCGCCAGGGGTCAGATCGATGGGGTGATAGACCTGGCAGTGCATAGGTACCCCTATAGGTGAGGAGAAGATATCTGTGTACTCTTCCACGACCTTCTCTACTCGCTTCTGCTATGTGGAGAGGTCGACCGCAGAGACCCTGGATGTGGTTGTGATATTTCACTTATTCTGAGAGTGAATCATGAAGAATAAAAACTTCCCCGTCTGAGAGATGACCTTCCTGCATTACTTAGCAGAGATCAAGG
>SNQJ01S0127634.1:0-12307 GCA_010110895.2 Picea sitchensis
AAACCTAGTTCTCTTGTCCTTGATTTTGAAGACCTTCTAAACCATTAGTTACCTTTCTCTTTGACTCCATTAACCCAAGGCACTAGTCTAGAGTCTTTTCTTGAGCTTGTTGTGACCTTTCAACCTTCAAAACTCTTTCTAAATTGCAAAACCCTAACTAACCTAGTTGCTAACCCTAGTTTATTTTTGGATTAACTTTAAGTGGATAGCGTGAGGCCTTTTCTAAAGTTTGCTTGGATAGAAGTGTGCGGCCTCATCTTTCCTTTGTAGCCGTGGAGTTAGATTATACTTTGGTTGGTTGATTTTGACAAAACGTCCACTTTGGCTAGCTAACCTGCAAAAAACAACAATATCCTAGCTGTGACGTCATACATCACTAAAACTTGTGTTTAAGACCTTGTATGCTTGCCTTTGTCACTTTCTTTGATTGATGTGAGCCTTTGACTTCTATTGAGATTGATTGGTGCAAAACGTTGGCTCTCTTTTTCCTCTTGATTTGACTTGTTGACAAAGCCTGACGTCACATTGCATAAATATTAGCATAGGGCTGACGTCACACTCTTTTCTTTGTCTTATACCTGCAACGTTGTGATTGTTAGCAGCCCTATTGATTGGCATAGAGTTATTGTTCATGTTGTTAAGCTAATTGACAAAACGTTCTAACTCTTTGTCTCTTAATTTACTCTTTAGTTTAGCCCACGTCTCACCTGTTGCAGAATTAGTATAGGTGACGTGGCAGTATTGTATATGAGCATTGATTTGACAATTGCATTGATGATATGATACATGGTTTAAACTGCACACATTGAATGCTATTTGTCCTTATGCTTTTATTAAGAAGTGATTATAGTCTTTGCTTTATTAGCCATCATTGACTTCGTCAATAATAGCATTTAATAATTGCTCATGTACTAAGAGATAGTCATTGGTTTATGAAGTACTAACCCACTGCAAGCATACATTCTAGTTGTCTTTGTTTTGTCTCGCAAACAGGTGCTTCAGCAGTGATCTTACCTTGTGACTATCTTGGGCGTCAATCTGTTGAAGGGTTTCTCCTTTGACTTTATCTTTTAGCCTTCCCTTATCCAGATTGACATTAGGGACGTCTCCCTTGGAATTGCCCTCCTAAATAGAAAGAGCTCCCCATTGAGGTGACATTGGGTGGGGAAGCTCCTGTTACGCCGGTCTTACCCTTGACTCAAGCTTTTCAACCTTTCCTACAAACCGTGCGATAACAGGTCCCTCTTCCAAAACCATTCCACAATGTTCAATGTTGAGAAAACAAAACAACAAAAAATACGAGCAAAAGTATACAAAATGTTC
This sequence comes from Picea sitchensis, assembly GCA_010110895.2. Classification (NCBI taxonomy): domain Eukaryota; kingdom Viridiplantae; phylum Streptophyta; class Pinopsida; order Pinales; family Pinaceae; genus Picea; species Picea sitchensis. The sequence goes on from SNQJ01S0127634.1 coordinate 1,324, forward strand.
TATAATAAACATAGAATTTATCGGAGAAGTTTAAATGTTATATGATTTGGAATTTTTCAAGCAATCATCATCAGAACCCGACTATATAATTTTTGGTCAAATTGCAAATTTTCATTGTTGAAAATGTATTTTTGAATGCATAAATGGATTTAACACCCTCAAAAACCTATATTGCACCCAAATCGTGCAATCTAAACAATTGATATCTACAATTCCAACAATTCTTCCAAATTTTTAACCAGATTTTAAACAAAAATGATAAGAAAATATAATCATAAAATATCCAAATCATAACATATTTAAACTACTTAAAATTTATCCATTTGTAAAACACTACTACTTATATACCTCCATAGACTTTACTAGAAGAAAATATGATATACATACCTTCGTAAACTTTTCCACTCAAATCACTAAGCAGAGAAAATCTCATACATCAAATTAACCTTAAAAATAGATTATTATTATTATTAACAAAATTCTTTAAATTAAAACAAATTATACCATAACTAGTAATTACCTCTCGAATATCTTTGAATCTCTCCACAATATAAATGCCCCTCACTTAATATTCTTCAAATTAAAGAGCATTTAACCTAGATTACATTTCAACCTCAAAGAATACCTAATTTTTCATAAATATTAGTTCATAAAACTTACCTTTATTAAATTTCAAAAGTAATAATATAAAGACTCGTCATGGCAAAAGTGGTCCCGTTCATTAAGTAGGATGATGCGTACAAGAAAAATAGTTAAAATTAGTGTGTATTTGACACCCACATTTGAAAAAACATGTTAGCAAATACGAGTTTATAGTTTTCCAAGAACGTGGAGCTAAATATAGTTCAACTACTATTCGACAATACTTATTTATTGAAAACTCAGCTACTCCTAGCACTCAAGTGGCTCCATGAGTTTCATTGCTCACCTAACACTCAATGAGTTATTAGATAAAAGAAGGAAAATGTGGTACGTGGTTATAAGTTTGTTTTGATTTACACCAAATATGTTTATATGGGTTTGGTCCACTTATTGGTCATATAGTTTTGTATCCTAAAATATTATAATATTTTTTTGTTTGTATTTAAATTTGAGAATAAATTGAAATTATATGGGTTTGGTCATATAGATTTTTATTCTAAAAGATTATAACGTTTTTTTTGTTTGTATTTAAATTTGAGAATAAATTGCAAAAATATAGCGATGAGTTCATCGTTTACTGGCTATTAGGTTAAGGTTGACTTTAGATTTTTGTTTTATATCAAATGTGTAACATAGGAAATCAAAATATGTATTTTTTTTAATAATAAAAAAAAATATTTTTCTAATATTTGATTGGTTAATATCTTTCAAGTGTTATTGCAGGCTTCACGTCATTCAATGTATTGACAATTAATAGATTTGACAATGTGATCAACCAATTGTAGTGGGAAGGGCAGCCGACTACTAGTTTAGTACGCAGCCAAAACCCTGACAACTACCATCATAATCGGGCTTTGTTTATTGGTTTTCTTGACCAGAGGGGCGTTGGTCCTGATGGATCCGCTGATACGGACGGATTTACGCGTGAAGACACCATAAATATAGTGCCTCTTCTCACGGCTCTCACGCAAATGCAAATGGATCCAATGATACGGACGGATGTATGCACAAACACCATATAAAATTGAAATTGTGCTCTCTGTTCATGGCTTTCACGAAAATGAAAACAAAACAAGCAAGCTACCGAGTTATAAAGAATCATTGAAATTGAGTTATAAAGAATCATTCTCATACCTTGAATTTGTTGATGTTGTTTTTCAATGGAGTTTCGTCAATAGCCTGCTGAAGATAAAATTTTGCACACGAAATCTTCCTATACCTACCGTGAAAATTAAAAATATGAGTTTGGAGACTTTTAGACACACAACAGAAAGGAAGTCAATGCATCGTACGATGTTCTTCACATTGTTAATATCTTCGTGAAGGGACCTTCTTTGTGACTATTTCAAATGACAATGGTGATGACCAAAACTGTCGATGCAAAGATTACACAGCGCGCGTGAAGAAAATATTTGGCATATTGAGGTTTTGTTAACATATATGAATTTTGTATATCCCAACATTGAATATATACCGAAACAACTACTTCCTTGTCATTTTTTACAACATTGAATATATCCCGAAACAACTATTTCCTTGTCATTTTTTACTAAAATCGTCTTATGAGGTTAAGTTACATAACTTTTGTAATTAAGCCAACTTTTAGTTGAACTAACTTTTTAATTAAAATGATTTATAGTTGGTTTGACCGTGCTATAATATTTAGTTTGGTGAGATTTTATTATAATGAATATAAGCTCTATTCTCAATCGTTTATAGATGTCTTAAATTATTATATTATTATTATTAGAGAACTGCTTTGTTCTTTAATGAATTTGGAGAATCTCCCCTTAAGGTTTATTTATATTTGTTTGGTAAGTAAGTTTGGTGATATTAAATATAGTATTAAATTGAATTTGGTGATATTAAATATAGTATTAAATGAAATTTTGTTTTTTTGTGTTTGATATAGAATAAATGGATAATAAAATAAAAGAATTCACAATAATGTACAAAGACTATAAAATATTATAGTAGAAAATAATTTTAATTAAAAATTAATAGTAAAAATATTATAATGTACTTAACAATACATAGTGGTTAGAATGGTAGTACTTGATATTTGAAAATAGATACACCATTTTTTCTCATTAACAAAATATTCACTCACATGCAATAAAATCTTTTTATTACAATATAAAGCATAAATCCTTCYTCTCVTAAGAAAAAATTAATACCATGATACTTTTATTAATTARTAAAACTATAATTAAGAAATAAATAAAAACACCAATTTTGAAATTATGTTAGTGATTTCTCATTATCATATATTCAATTTMATAATTCAAATTCAATGACATATTTTCATRCCACTCACYAMRTCCTATATATTTTAACAATGAATTTTTTTCATAACAATGRTTGTTTTCAATCTTTGTTACCATTTGTCATTAATTGAACTTAATTTATATTTAATTTTATTAATGAATTTTTTTCATAACAATGGTTGTTTTCAATCTTTGTTACCAGTTGTCATTAATTGAACTTAATTTATATTTAATTTTATTAATGTTTTTAYGACTTTATTTTATATTTTATTTTATTAATGTTTTTTCACGGTAGAGAGAAGCTACCACATAGCCCTTGTCTAATCAAACTTTTTTTACTTTGTATTTAATGATTTCAAATCCCATGCATGCGTGTGTGATGATGTCATAATGTGTTTGTTAAATTAATCAGGATTAAAAAAATAAAATAAACTTGAAATATTTAAACAATATTATTTTAATATTCCAAGATTTATCTTTAATTAAAATAAAATAAGTTAAATCATAATTAAAAGAAGGAAATATACGATCAAGATAAATCGAATTATTATATTTATATTATATTTATGAATATTATAGTTTCATTCTTAATTTTCATTATACATTTTGAATAACAAACAATCTTCAATTATTATCTTTTAACAAAAAATATTTATTACTTGTGCATTTAGTTATATTAAGTTTCATTGTTCAACATGTATTTCCCAACTAGGAGAAAGTTTGTTTTATAGTGGGGCGATTTTGGGGAGGCGGGCGATTTTGGCGCCCATGGCGTTTTTGAACCTGGTTCTGATCCTGAATCTCTCCAAAGTCAGTAACCTGACTAGACAACCTTCAGAATCACTTCAAACAGCGGTAACCTTCTTGTAGATGTGTTCTCTAGTTCCATTTTGATCGGACTTTTTCCCTAGCGCCTCTCGGTTGGTTTCATTTTCCAGCTTTTCCTCGCTGTTTGTCTTATTTGCTTGATGGGTGGTCGACAGAGATTGTCGGACTGTGTTTCTAATCTCAGACTCATCTGCTAACTTTCTTGTCTTTTTCCCTGCCTGTTTCTGACTATTGTTTGGGGATGAGTGACTCCTCTTCCACCCTTCCTGACCGCTTTACCTACAATCTCGCTGGATCGGTCAGATTCCTTGCCGACTAAGCTCTCTGTCCCAGTTTTTCGGTCCCCTTCCCTTGGTATTCTTTTGACATTGTCATAGCCTCTTTGGAACCGGCTTTATCTGTTGAGAACATGGGGGACCCTTGGGACCACCCAGAAGTTCTGGCATCGATAGACGAACTTTGTTCCAAACATTTTCAATCCATTAAGACGGCTGGCGCACCTCCTCCACCATTATCTAGCCCCTTTCTCTCACATTACTCTGCTCCACCATCTCATCCGTTGGCTACTTCCTCCAACTTCATTCCACCACAGCCACTTGTGGAAAAGCCTCTTCCAGGCACACCTCTTCCAGGATTTTCTAAGATTAACACAGGCTTCCAGAAGATTATTCCACATAGAGATTACCAGACTTTGCAGCACTCGGCACCATATAAGAAACTTGGATCACAGAAACGGCCACAAAAGGTTTGGAAACCCAAGCGAAGGCACCCCAAACTAGTGCTTGGAATGGATATCGGGCTTCCTGAAGCTTGTAACTTAGCCTTGTGTGCCTTAGTTGGTCGAATAGCCTACAAGCAAAACTGCAAGCAGAAGTTAGAAGACTGGATGGAGATAACTTGGAAACCTATTCTCGGGTATCTTCCTAAGTTTCATCTGTTACAACGTGGTTGGCTAGGTTTTATTTTTAAGAATCCAGTTGACTCTGCTTCGATCCTGGGAGGCTTTTGGCCCATCGACGAGGGAAGTCTCATGCTGAAATGTTGGAGACTTGGCTTCAACCCGGCTACCGAATTCTTTGGTCTTCGACATCTCTGGGTACTCCTCCCAGGTCTCCCGCTTCAACTTTGGAACCTGCAAGCTATTGAACGGATTGGAGCATCCTTAGGGCGTTTTCTCAAAGTTGACTCAAACCTCCTTGAGGCAGAAGATAGAAAATTAGCGAAGATTTATGTGGAAGTAGACTTACAGGCTGGACTTCCTGAAGTTTTGGAGATAGACTGGCGTGGACAACTGATCACTCAGAATTTGGACTTCCTAGGCATACCATTCCGCTGCTCTTATTGCCGAAGAACAGGACACTTGCGAAGAGACTGCTCCAAGTTCCCTCCTACAGAAGAGATTTTGGACCCTGCCGAAGAGGAAACTTTTAATGGCTATATCTCTTCACCAAATCAGCCACCTGAGGTGCCTCTCAATCAAAGTGACGACCTGGCTCCGGAGAATGATTTAGTGAGTAAAATTCAATCTCTCTGCCCTTCTCTTTACAACACCTTATCGGCCTCGGACAGGCTTTTCATTTCTGAACAAGCTGATCTCATTTTGCCCCCAACCTCCTCGACTTCCTCTACAGCCCTTCCACTTGATCCTCTCGTTCCGGACTCCTCCCATACTTCTGCTACTACATCTTCTCCAGCGCAGGTCTCCCTCGCTTCGCCAACCCCACCGACTTCTCATATTCTATCTGAGACGGATCACTTCATTGATTTAGATGTCTTACTTGATCCTAACTCTCTTGCCGGATTTTCTGAACCTCCCCTCTCGGATACACAACTGGATACATTTATTCGGGATTCACCTTCTGAACCCTCCCTTCCCTTTGAATCTCTCCCGCTCCACACTTATCACGGCAAATCTCTAGTGTTAGGATCCGAGGGACCTGCTGGTCGTCCATCTTCCTCTAGACTCTTATCTTCTTCAGCCCAAGACCCGACCTGGTCAAGAGGAGTAGGCCATGAGATTTCTCCTTTGAAAACACGCAGTGCTCAAAATAAGACTACGACTGACTCGTCAACAGCGGTATCTTCCATTCTGGTTCCGTCACAAGGGGCGCTTAGAGGCCTTAAAGCCCTGGCAAGAGGGACGTCATGATCTTGCTTTCCATCAACATCAGAGGGGTCGGAGGACCTCTGAAACAAGCCTCCTTGAAAAGAATCATCGATCAGACTCAGCCTTCTCTCATTTTCCTTCAAGAAACCCTTGTCGAAGCATCAGTGGCTAGGGATTTCATGCATTTACTTCGCCCGAGTTGGCTCTCCTGTGCGGCAAGTTCTGTGGGAACTTCGAGAGGTCTTCTGGCCACATGGGACCCTGCATTTTTCAACCTCTCCCCGATGCTCATCCCTGGGGGTATATTTCTCACCGGGAGGAGTCTGGAACTAAATTGACCTATCAACCTGCTTAATGTTTATGGCCCTTGCACTGGACGCAAGGAATTCTGGCAGCAACTAGATGATCTGGGACTGCTAGCGGCTGAGAATCTCATTCTCGCCGGTGATCTTAATCTAACTACCAGCAATTTTGAAATTTGGGGCGACTCAGCCCTGACTGACCCACTTTCTAGCTTTTTTCAACAGATATTTTATAAAAACGCTCTGATTGATTTAAAACCCCCGGAGCTTCTGTCGACCTGGAGGAACGGAAGACAAGGGTCAGCTCACATTTCCAAGCGACTACATCGTTTTTTGGTTGCTGAGAGCCTGCTCCTTCCAACTTATAGTAGCCGAGCTTGGGTTCAACTTCCCTTTCTATCTGACCATACACCGATCTGTCTTCAAATTGGGGAAGGTCGTGGAGCAAAGGGATACCCCTTTAAATTTAATTCACAGTGGTTGAAGGAACCTTCCTTCATTAAACTAGTCAATTCTGTATGGTCTGACTGTTCTCTCGTCATTCCTGGAGACGCACAAGGGAATCTGTCCAGAAAACTCTGTACCTTAAAATCACTCTCAATTCAATGGCTAAAGGATAAAAAAGTTAGAGATCAAGCTAAGTATAACAGCATTGAAATTGAACTGGATTTTCTTACAAAAGAAAAGCTTCAAATGCCGAGCTGTGTGGAATTAGATGATAGGATTCGATCTCTAGAAGATGCCCATAAAAATCTGCTTCGGGAGGAGGAGGAAAGATGGCGTTTAAAGAGTAGGATGTTGTGGCTGGCGGGTGGTGACAAAAATACAACATACTTTCATAAAGTCACATGCGCCCGGAGATCAAGAAAGCAAATATGGGAAATCGAAGATGACTCTGGCAATCTTCTCCATTCCCAGACAGAGATAAAATCGGCGGCTCACTCTCACTTTAAATCCTTTTACCAAGGCCCCCCAGCACCATCACTTGCAGAGCAGACAGCTATCGCTAGATTATTTCCTAATTTAATCACTCCTGAAGAAGCAACTTTGTTACACTCTCCATGTACAAAGGAAAATTACATGAGACAATCAAAAGCTTTAAAAAAGAGAAAAGCCCAGGACCTGACGGCTGGTCGGTCGAACTCTTCTTACATTTTTTTGATCTAATGGGCCAAGACATACTTGACGTCGTTGAAGATTCGAGAACAAGAGGGGTTGTAAGCTCTCATCTGAACAAAACCTTTGTGGTTCTGATTCCAAAAACTAATTTGCCCCGGCATTTCACCAATTTCCGCCCCATCTCACTTTGTAATCTCTGTTATAAAATCATCTCTAAAATCATTGCTGTCAGACTCCGACCTTTTCTCTCTCGGGCGCTCTCCGAAGAACAGCTTGGCTTCCTCAAGGGAAGACAGATTCTGGATGCAGTGGGCGTGGCACAAGAATGTATCCACACCATTAAGACAAAAAATCAGCAAGCCATCCTCCTGAAGCTGGACCTTAAAAAGGCATTTGACTGCATAAATTGGAACTTTCTACACCTCATTCTTATCCAGTGCGGTTTTGGCACTTCTATAACAAACTGGATAATGGGTTGTATCTCCTCGGCATCCTTGGCCATTTTAATCAATGGAGAAGCTACTAAGACCTTCAATTGTGAGAGAGGACTCAAACAGGGTTGCTCACTCTCCCCTCTTCTTTTCATCTTGACCCTGGAAGGCCTCAACATTTTATTAAAGATCAAACAAGCGGAGGGCCTCTTGAAAGGCATTAAAGTGGCAGGGCTGACTCACATTCTCCATATCCTTTTTGCTGATGACGTTCTAATCTTGACTTCTGCTAATTTGGCTGAATGGACTATTATACATTCGATCCTCTCTTTCTTTTGTGTTGTTTCAGGTCTTTAAATCAATGCCTCTAAATCCATCTTCTTGTTTTCAAAGGCACAGGACTCCTTAAAACTCGACTTAAGCGACCTATTTGGCATCGGTTGCCAAGAACTTGCGGAGGGCTTTCATTACTTAGGATTTTTCTTAAAAGCCTCCAGATACACTTCAAAAGATTGGGCTTGGCTCGTTGACAATTTCAAAGATAGAATTCTTAACTGGAAGCACAGATTTCTATCTATGGGAGGAAGATTCATTCTGATCAAAGCGGTGCTGGAAAGCCTACCAGTGTACTGGATGGCTTTAGCACACATCCCAGCCTCTGTTTTGAAGTCGCTCCGACAGCTCATCTTCACTTTTCTTTGGTCCGGCTGCAAGAAGACCAGAAGCTTTCACCTTTGCAAGTGGGAGGATCTCTCTAAGCCAAAGTCGATGGGAGGCTGGGGCCTCAAACATCTGCCTCTTTTTCAAAAGGCTCTTTCGACTAACACCTTCTGGAGATTATTAACAAAACCAGGATTTTGGAGCACTGTAATTAGAGCTAAATATTTACACCACCTTCCGGTCCATTTTTGGATCAGATTTGCGGAGGCACATCCAGCAACCGGTTCTCATACGTGGAAAAAACTTTCTGCCACACTTCCGATAATTTTAAAGTGGCTCTCGTGGGATCCCGGGGATGGTCGTTTGATTCAAGTTGGCCGTGACTGTATTCTGGATCTTGGCAGGAATGTGTTTCTCTCCACATCTCTTCGAGCACATCTTCTCAGCAAAAATCTTGTTTTTTTACATCAATTCTTCAGCACATCTATTATAGGCACCCTCGGCGACTCATGGCTGAGCGGATCGGATCTTCATTTAAATCTGGAACACAGGGCCGAATGGGATAATTTCTCCCAACTTCTCAAAGCATCCGGCATTTATCTGAAGTCAAAGGCGGACTCTCTACTCTGGACGGGGGGCGATCGATCAGGCAGAATAACGACAAAAAATGTTTATAATGCTCTGGCCGCCTTTTCCTGGAACTCTTCTACAACATCCTGGAGACAGAGGATTTGGAAGGCCTCTTGCCCCTTAAAATACAAATTGTTCTCTTGGCTCATGCTGGAAAATAAATTACTATTCTGGGATAATTTGCAAGCGCGAGGCTGGGAGGGTCCAAGCCGTTGCTCGCTTTGTGCTCAAGACATTGAATCTTCGCTCCATGTTTTTGTGCTCTGCTCTTTCACCCGAGCGCTTTGGACAACAACTACAGCTGCACTAAAGATTCCTAATCATTGGAGTGGTAACAATATTCTTTCTTGTTTCCAAAACTGGATTCACAATTCCACCACTCTTACAATGCTTCCAATTCACTTTTGCTGGTACGTTTGGCTGTCCAGAAACGACGCAATCTTCAACAACAAGAAGCCATCTATCCTTCACATTAGTTCTCTCATTTTGCCTGAAGCAAACAAACTTGCGAGGACATTACAAGTTAAGCCAACAGTTCGGCGGCCTCTTCTCATTCCTTTGGACAGGGCGGTGGCCTGGTTTGACGGGGCCTCTCAACAGGGAGGCGCGCTTTGTGGAGCAGGGGGGAAAATAGTTTTAAATTCTCATTCGAGTATTAATTGGACTTTGAACTGCAGACAGGGTTCCAACACAAAGGCGGAGCTCATTGGTGCTTGGACCTCGCTAATTTTGGCTAGTCGCCACACAGATGATTTGCTGCTCCTCGGTGACTCCAAGATCACTATTGATTGGCTGAATGGATTGGCAGAACTCCAAGTGGCAGCCCTTAATTGCTGGAAGGAACGGACCAAAGATGCTACTCTTCTCTTCAAAAAACTTACCTTCCAGCACATTTTTCGAGAAGAAAACAAAGAGGCGGATTCACTCTCGAAAAAAGCTTTGCTCCTTCCCCCGAGTCAAATTTACTTTTCATTTTGGGAGGACGGCCATGAAGGCAATTCATATAAGATAAATCTTTGATTTGATTCCTTATTAGCATAAATCAGATCTTTGACTAATTTGCCGTATTTGTTGGGCCATAGATGGTTTTGATCCAAGTATTTGTGGAATTGGCTTGATATGCTGATGTATTTGAAATCCGACATGTAAACTTTTATATCCTTTTGAATATAAAGAGCATTTTTTTCTCGTGGAAAAAAAAACATGTATTTCCCAACTAACTCTACAGGGACTGCGTTGCCATGCAACCCTTGTTAAATTTAATAATAAAAATAGTTAAATATTTTTTAAAATAAAAAGTAAAATATTTATGATTTTAATTTTTTAAAATTTGGTTATAATTTTGTTTTGTTAAAATTATTGTTTTTAATGTAGAGAAATAGTTTCAACATTCTAGAATATCCCTATTGCAATTGTATTTTGTAATGATAATGATTTATATTTGCATTTCCTTCAATTTAAATTGTTGATTCTTTTTTTTGTTTTTTAGTGACTAGAAAATGCTCATTTCATAGTATATTTAGTCAAAGTGAGTTAAAAAGTGGATAAACTCAACCTTTTTTATTTGTTTATTTATTTGTTTTCAACCAAACAAAGTTTTGCCTTGATTTGTTCTTTTTTTCAAAATTTTGATGATGTAGATCATCCTGAAATGAGCCAAAAACCTTAAGTGTGAAGTTCCATAATCAAAATCCCCATTAATCAAGTGGAACTATAACTTGTTACAAAATTCTTATTAAAATGGGAAAAAAAGTTGAAAAAAAAGATCCAGTTTATGCATTATTTAACTTATTCCCATTTAATATAATAATAATAATCTAATTTTAAGGTCATCCTCAGAGCATCAAATTGGTGTATGAGACCCATTGTCAAGGGACCCATCCGTACATAAATTATAAAATTTACTATATATATATAAGTTAAATAATGCATTATTTAACTTATTCCCATTTAATATAATAATAATAATCTAATTTTAAGATCACCGTCAAGTAAAGC
>SNQJ01S0127634.1:12420-26297 GCA_010110895.2 Picea sitchensis
AGTTGATTAGTTGCCAAATAAATATATTATGTGGATGAATACATTTGATCAAATATAAAATGTTTGTTATTTTGAATATTTTTTTATAACTTTAAAATTTCATTTTTTTTTACATGCTATGTTAAATTTATTATAAAATCTAATTTAAATGATATTAATTCTAATTTATTTTAATATTTAATTTAGGTAATTAATGATATTAATAATGGTTAAGAACATGTGTTTCATCTTAAGAGGTTATAGGTTCAAATCCAGAGGGGGGTAGGGTATGTATACCTTCGTAGACTTTACTAGTCAAATTGCTGGGCGGAGGGGGGTCCCTTGTCCCACAAACAAGGGGGTCTCATACACCAAATTTGGTGTGCTGTCTTGGCCGTGACCTTAAAAATAGATTATTATTATTATTATTATTATATTTAATTTAAGTAATGTTATTCTAAATTGATTGTATATATAGTTTAGATAATTGTTTTCAAATAAATTTTAATTCTTTATTTTTTTTCATGTATTATTTCACATTGATTACAAAATATAATTTAGATAATGTTTTTTTGGCAAGCTATCAAATTGTATTAAAAATATAGACAAAAATATAAGAGCAGAGTTACAAATGATTGGTTGTCTGCCTGCTATTTAATAGGTTTGACCGACAACCATATTGCAAACTTTGAGTTTTGAGCTTTGATATTGACAAAATGAGACTTATCACCCGTATTGGGCTTCCTATTATATATTACATCTATGCTACGCGCCATGATCTGGCTACAAAAAGTATACAAATATCTGAACGCCTTATGCTGACTACAAAAATATACAAAAAGTTGTTGATAAGTCATGGAATGTTTACAACAGAGGGAGGGGCGTTTTCTTTTGGAACCAGAGAGATATCGCTGCTTAGGTCTTCAAAGTGTAATCCCAAAGTGGAAGCCATGATGGTGATCTTTTTATCAAGAGCTTTGACTTGCAGTTGGAGATATTCAATTTGCATGAAGAGGTCATTTAAGATTGCTTGCTTGTCAGTGAGTGCCCTTCTGAGGAGAGCCTTCAAATGCCAATAAACTCTGCGATAGTACTTGGTGTCCCTTGTTTTGGTTGAACCAATGTTCGGTATCCAAGCTATCATTTTTTAATCCATTTAAATGTTGGAAATGTGTTGACAAGTGCGACGAACATCCTCTTTAAGAGATTCCATCGCTTCTCTGGTAGTAGGAGGGGTTTGAGCTCGATAGGATTATTTCGTTCTAACTACATCTTGATGCGCCCTCGTGAGAGGGAGGTTTGGTCGCGAGCGACGACCTCTAACTCTAGTCTCCGTCGAGGTCATATTGGCTCCTTGATACCTAAATATCAAATAACTAGAGAGCTACAGGTTCTCTTGCTCCAAGGGGAGTGCTTTTATTCTAGGTCTAGTTACCTAGGTGATTCTTGGAACCGACTCCGGCTTCTCCCTTACTCTGTAGGATTGCTCGCTTCAGGAGAGAAATGAAGAGATAATGGTTGATACTGACGCTCCACATTGCAATAAATGAAGAGGCGTGAGCTTTCCTAAGGCCGTAATGTTTGCAATGATGCGTACAGGTCTCATGAATCTAGATTCATTGTAGGGACCTGCTTCCTCACCTAGAATTGATATGATGTGACCCTTTCCAAGAGAGAGGAGCCCTCATCCTCTTATGGTTTCATGTATGGCTAAAGCCAAGGTTGTTTGAGAGACTTCTCGCGCGTACTAGTATCTTCGTGCTTGTTCTCAGTTATGCTCTCGACCTTATTAGTCCTTGTCTACATTAAGGTGGAGGTTGGCCAATTTATGGCCTCATTAATGTTGTTGGAGCTCAACATGAGGGTAAGCTGTTGGGAATCCATGTGTCGGCTGGTCTAAATTAGTGCTAGTCACATGGACTTGAATCAGGAATAATTTAGATAATGTTAATCTACATTAATTATAAAATTTAATTTGGTGATACTATTCCACAATGATAATAAAACCTTTTTTTTTTATGACTGGTGGAATCAACAACTAGGTCGGTCTCATACTCGCGTGACACGAGGTCGATTCCGACTGCTCCCACTATAATCTCTAGGTGCCATACATATGCCCCTTTCGTAGGCAGGGGTAAATCAGGGGGATTTGAACTCAGAACCTCATCAAACATAACACTTCATATCACAACACTTGCGAATTGAGCTGTCCCCGGGGCTAATAAAATCTAATTTGAGTATTGTTGCTCCACATTATTTAATAGTAAAATCTAATTTAGGTAATTGTTTATCATTTTGATTTTTTTTTTTAATTTTAAATTATTATTATTATTACTGTTATTATTTTGTATTAATTGTTAAATAATGTTAATTTACATTAATTATTTAATTTAACTTAAATGATGTTATTTCACATTGATTGTATATCTAATCCCAAAGTCTTCAAAGTGTAATCCCAAAGTGGAAGCCATGATGGTGATCTTTTTATCAAGAGCTTTGACTTGCAGTTGGAGATAATCAATCTGCATGAAGAGGTCATTTAAGATTGCTTGCTTGTCAGTGAGTGCCCTTCTGAGGAGAGCCTTCAAATGCTAATAAACTCTGCGATAGTACTTGGTGTCCCTTGTTTTGGTTGAACCAATGTTCGGTATCCAAGCTATCATTTTTTAATCCATTTAAATGTTGGAAATGTGTTGACAAGTGCGACGAACATCCTCTTTAAGAGATTCCATCGCTTCTCTGGTAGTAGGAGGGTTTGAGCCCGATAGGATTATTTCGTTCTAACTACATCTTGATGCGACCTCGTGAGAGGGAGGTTTGGTCGCGAGCGACGACCTCTAACTCTGGTCTTCGTCGAGGTCATATTGGCTCCTTGATACCTAAATATCAAATAACTAGAGAGCTACATGTTCTCTTGCTCCAAGGGGAGTGCTTTTATTCTAGGTCTGGTTACCTAGGTGATTCTTGGAACCGACTCTGGCTTCTCCCTTACTCTGCAGGATTGCTCGCTTCAGAAGAGAAATGAAGAGATAATGGTTGATACTGACGCTCCACATTGCAATAAATGAAGAGGCGTGAGCTTTCCTAAGGCCGTAATGTTTGCAATGATGCGTACAGGTCTCATGAATCTAGATTCAATGTAGGGACTTGCTTCCTCACCTAGAATTGATATGATGTGACCCTTTCCAAGCGAGAGGAGCCCTCATCCTCTTCTGGTTTCATGTACGGCTAAAGCCAAGGTTGTTCGAGAGACTTCTCGCTCGTACTAGTATCTTCGTGCTTGTTCTCAGTTATGCTCTCGACCTTATTAGTCCTTGGCTACATGAAGGTGGAGGTTGGCCAATTTATGGCCTCATTAATGTTGTTGGAGCTCGACATGAGGGTAAGCTGCTGGGAATCCATGTGTCGGCTGGTCTAAATCAGTGCTAGTCACATGGACTTGAATCAGGAATAATTTAGATAATGTTAATCTACATTAATTATAAAATTTATTTTGGTGATACTATTCCACAATGATAATAAAACCTTTTTTTTTTTTATGACTGGTGGAATCGACAACTAGGTCGGTCTCATACTCGCGTGACACGAGGTCGATTCCGATCGCTCCCACTATAATCTCCAGGTGCCATACATATGCCCCTTTCGTAGGCAGGGGTAAATCAGGGGGATTTGAACTCAGAGCCTCATCAAACATAACACTTCATATCACAACACTTGCGAATTGAGCTGTCCCCGGGGCTAATAAAATCTAATTTGAGTATTGTTGCTCCACATTATTTAATAGTAAAATCTAATTTAGGTAATTGTTTATCATTCTGATTTTTTTTTATTTATTTTAAATTATTATTATTATTACATGTTATTATTCCGTATTAATTGTTAAATAATGTTAATTTAACTTTTCCAAAAAAATTATTTAATTTAACTTAAATGATGTTATTTCACATTGATTGTATATCTAATTTAAGTGATACTATTGTATTTAAATTGTGAAATTTAGTTTAGATGGTATATAAATGTCGCCCTACCATGATCATGTAACCCACTTTGTTTAACATTTGTTTAGAGATATATTTTTAAAAATACATAAATTTTTTCGAATGTGATAAGACCGATGTCAACTCAATTATTAACCCAAAAACGTTTTTTACATTTTCTATAAATAATTTTATATATGAATATTTTATAGTTCGAATAGACTATATAAAATTCCCAATGAGACCGCTATTCAGACTGTTGGAAAACGTGTTTGTCCATCTGGTGGGATCAACACATATGAGGTCTATAGAAAGCCAGAATCCAGAAATAATTTGATTGCTCGCACCTACCTCACGACACAAGTGGTGAAACTTCATCTGTAATTTCCCATGTACTTGGGAAGTTCTCGGCTTCCGAGCAATTCAAGCTAAAATTCCTTAAAGCTCGAGAGAACCCACTGTGCTCTAACTGGAATTTAACTGAGAATGGATTGTGTAGATGAATGGGGAGCCTCAAAATTGGGACCATCCCTGATTCTCAGAGCTCTAAATTTATCAACATGGCAGTATTTTGTTGGGCTGGCGTCAATTTTAATTTATTTCTTCTATAATTTTCTGGAAATGCATTTGATTGGGGATCTGTTATTGGGGATGAGAAGGAACTCTGTAAAGCTATTCTACGATCCGTTATCCAACACCGCCACTCACTTGCTGCCCAAGTGCGAGATCCTCAAGGGAAGGTATGTATGTCAAAATTGTTATTATCAAAAACATCGTTGGATAACATGCACTTCCTTTGGTTTAGATGCCAAATTCGAAGTATATTTATTTTACCCAATTCACCAGATATGCATGAGGCCTCATCCTTTTTTAAGATACCGTTTGGTGGGGTTGACCACAATGGATATCATGAACTTCCTTCGAAGGGCATTTATTTGGCCAAAT
Source organism: Picea sitchensis (assembly GCA_010110895.2). Classification (NCBI taxonomy): domain Eukaryota; kingdom Viridiplantae; phylum Streptophyta; class Pinopsida; order Pinales; family Pinaceae; genus Picea; species Picea sitchensis. Next base: position 17,322 of record SNQJ01S0127634.1, read on the forward strand.
TCACTCGAGGCTTGCACTCAGTTTCTTCTTTTNCCAATTCACCAGATATGCATGAGGCCTCATCCTTTTTTAAGATACCGTTTGGTGGGGTTGACCACAATGGATATCATGAACTTCCTTCGAAGGGCATTTATTTGGCCAAATTCACTCGAGGCTTGCACTCAGTTTCTTCTTTTTAAGATTCCATTTGGTAGGGTTGACCACAATGGCTAACATAACTTCTTTTAGCTTAGATACCAAGTTTGAAGGGTATTTATTCGGCCGAATTCACCTGAAACTTGCACTCAACCTCATCTTTTTTAAAATGCCATTTGGTCAGGTTGACCACAATGAAAATGAAAGCCTTATCGACGGCTCACTCCGTCAAGTTCACCAGTGAACCAAGGCATGGTTCAATTTAATTTTAATTTTTTCGCATGACAGATGTGTTTTTTAATTTTTAGAGAGAATGTTTAAGCTTGAAGCCTGTTTACAATTTATACTCTTTCACATAAAATAAAGCGAACCATATTTACTTTCACTTCCTGCTTAGCAGTGGTCTCTGTCAATCAAGTTACATTTGGACTAAAATCTGTGGATTTTGTGCTTTTCTTGACCTAGCTATTAACCTAAGTCAATGAATTTGGATGTTGATCGGGCAAATTAATCTAGGTAAACATACCCGAGGCATTTTACTTGACATATAGGTCTGTTCAAAGCGTCGTAAGCAGAAACTTTCCCTTTGACAACCATTGCTTCCCGTGATTTGAACTTTGATTGAGTTTGTGAAAGTTCTTCCTGCCATCAACAGTTAAGACCAAGTGCATTCATTGTCATGGTTTTGAAAAATACCTGAAGTTTTGCACGGTGGAATTTTTGGAAATGGGTTTTCCGAAAGACAAGGGTGGTTTACAAGTTGTGTATCAAAAGCTTTGCCAATTTGTAAGTTGTCTTTGGGATGCAAGTCCTTGGGTTGATGTGAGAGAGCATCTTCTCTCACTCTGGTACTAACATTGTCTAGAGTTGCCTATGTGTTTTGTGGGTCTCCTTGCTTGTGATTGTAGACTTTGTATATGCCTTGTGATTGTTGACTTTGTATATGCCTTGTGATTGTTGACTTTGTGATGCTTTTTTAAATGTAATCTTACTAACGAATGGTTTATGAGATGCATATCAAAAGCTTTGCCAATTTGGAAGGTGGCTTTGGGATGCAAGTCCCTGCGTTGATGTGATAGAGCATCTTCCCTTTGGCACTGACATTGCCTAGAGGTGCCTATGTGTCTTGTGGGTCCCCTTGCTTATGATTGAAGACTTTGTGATGCCTTTGTGATTGTTAACTTTGTGATGCCTTCTTAATTGTAATTTGACTAAATCTGAAATGGTACATCCCCATGTCAACATGAGTGTGAGTGTATGTGTAGTAATCCCACATTGGCAAGATGTTGTATCATGTTAGTCATATCCCCCTGGTTTGGTATAGATATCATTTAGAGGTGCTTTTGGTCTTGTGGGTTCCCTTGCTTGTGATTGCTTCCTATTTGATGCCTTTTTAAATGTTGAATTTTCAATTTTCAGATCTGATAATTATTTCCTTATGATTTCAAAATAGAATTTTATGCCACTGTCATCATAAAATAATTACACTCTGAAAATCTCAACCAAAATAAACTGCAGCATCTCGAGTCTTTTTCACTCCTCGTCAAATCATCATGACTAATAGGAGAAAGACTGCCCCTAGGCCATTCACCACTAGCCAAATCAACATGGCCCCATGAGGGGATGTATCATTCTCCCTTGGTCAAATCAACATGACCAATCTGGGAGAATGTCTGCCCCTGGGCCATTCACCACTAGCCAAATCAACATGGCCCCATGAGTGAATATATCATTTTCCCTTGGTCAAATCAGCATGACCAATTTGGGAGAATGTCTGCCCCTGGGCCATTCACCACTAGCCAAACCAGCATGGCCCCATGAGTGAATGTATCATTCTCCCTTGGTCAAATCAACATGACCAATCTGGGAGAATGTTTGCCCAATGCTGCTAACTGGAGAAACATCAACATTAAATGCAAGCTTACTAATGCTATATAATAGTAATCTAATTTAAGGTCACAACCTAGGTAGACGCCAAATTGATATATGAGACTCCCTTGTTTGTGGGATAAGAGATCCCCTCCGTGTAGCGATTTGACTTCTTATTTTCTTAATGAGGAGTTCCTTCCATGTTAATATGAAAATTAGCCAAAATATAAGCAAAAGGAATATAAATATTAGGGAAAGTCTAGTTAAAAAATTGAAAATTTAGGTGAAAATGGAAATTTCATCAGACAATGTATACAGGGTTAAGGTGGACATTTGCACAAGCTTCCCTAGGTAGAGATGGGTTTAGGACCTAGGTGCAATTGAAAATGTACTAGGAATTGTATCATATAGTAATATTAGGTGCGGTTCAACTAATGGTTAGTAGAGGGCATTTGCCAATCACTATCTCATAGTAAGATTAATCAAGTTTCATCAAATGGTAAATAAGGGGCATTTGCCCCCAAGAATCATGACATTGAACCTTTCAGAATCATCACAATTGAATATACCTAAGTTGGATGGAAATAGATAAGGATCCGAATTTGTACGTTGGATTTTTTGAGAAGTTAGGATTTAGATACAGTGAAACAACTTATACAAACTATATTTATATATATCATAAAAAAACAACCATGATCTAGAAACATAGAAAGTTCAGACTTCAAGAATTGACCATTCATAACTTTGAAGATACAATAAAAAACCGAGTTCCCACTAATATTAGCCTTCAGACTTGGATGGTAACCAAAAAGAAAGTGCCAACATTTCAAACTTAGAAATATAGAATGCTATGAAAAACTCAGATTCGTGTTTTAGAAAATGGACGGGCTGTTTTATAGGCAAACGTCAGGGCCCACACATTTGCTTTTTTTTTTTTTTAAATTTAAAGTATTTTCTTGAGTTTTTTTTTAATTGCTTTTTCTAGAGGATCTAATGGTGTGATGTATCCAGCCAGGATCTCGAGCGAATCCTCGAGCATTTCCTAAACGGGAACAAATCTCTGTAGCATTTGGGCCAGATCTTGTTGTATTCAGATGTGGATGTTGAGATCATAAGATAGTGGATCTACAATGAAATATTAAATAAACCCTAATCCGACCAAGCAACAAATACAACAGAAAAGAACAACACTTAAATGATGAACACAAGAGAGATTGTTGTAACATCCAAGCACACGAACAAGATAAGTGCTCTAGAGAAAGATTGCCCTTAGGCTTTTATCAAAAATAATACCTTGAGTGAATGATCTGCAAATGAGGAGGGCGATTTATTTATACACCTCCATTAGGGTTTAGGGTACTAGCCCTAAGAGGGTGACTAGACCGACCTAGTCAAATATACACAAATACAATAAGGTGGGTTAATTACCCATATGTAGGCTCAACAAAGTCACCAATACACCAAATAGAGGGTTGGTGTGTGGCCTCAAATGAAGATTAGCCAAAATCTCAACACCCCCCTTAAGTTGAATGAAAGGCCACAAAGAAGGCAATACATCCACAAACCATCATAATAGATCATCATAATACCCCCCCTTAATCCTGATCTGGGGGTCATCAAAATCCATACCACTCGTTGAGAAAACCTTCACGACCTTCATTGGGATTGATTGTGCTACAAAGAGTCTTTGGTGGAGCAAACTGGTATTTGTTAGGAAGAGGAGGGCCTATCGAAATAATGTCTTGAGATGGGGGAGACTTTGATTGTTGTATGGAATGACTTGCAAGAAAATCGGTATCATCAATGAGAGTAGCAACAACCCACTTAGATAGAGACAATGTCAATGAGTGAGTAGGATTGTTTTCATCTAACAAACATGCATCAAAATGGAAGGTGTCATCATTGATCTAAGCATCACCAGATGGAGACACATCACTAGGTTTCTCATCTGGGGTGGTAGTAACCTCATCTAAAGATGGAGGACTGGAAGGTACATCAAAGACAGAGGAGAGATTGGATGAAGGTGTCCCAACAAACTGTCCTGTATTGGTAGGTGAATGTAATGTTCCCAAGCCAAGATGCCAGGAACATCACGTTTTGCATGAGTTTTTTAAACTTTTTCTGGTTGTGGCATTTTGTCAAACACTTTGCTTATTATGATCCTTTAGGTTGCGCTAGGGTTTGTACTGATGATTATTATATGTGTTTGCAGCAACAAATAAGAAGATATGGCAATGGAACATACCTCAGCCAGATGCAATGTCAACAATACAGTAGACAACTCAAAAATACCTCAGATCTGATATTATTCATAAAGAAGAAGACCCTGATACAATGGATTTGTAGATCTGGTACAATATAGCTAAGATCTAATAGCAAATGGAGATAACTCCCAAACAAGATGAAAAAGAGAAGCTACAAGCCTCCAAAGGCCCTCCTGACTGCAATAGATGAACAACACGCAGAGGCCCTGCCTTCTAAAGTGCCAAACCCCAAGACTGGCTAAGTCACACCCTGCTAGAAGACTGAATACCCTCAACAATTCGGCCCTGCTGCTCAAGGCCTCCAAACCCTCCGATGAAGATGCCAAATTGTAGATCGGGGTGAGTAGAGTGCCCTCCTGAAGTCTCAGACCAAAATACCGAGAGATGCTCCTCCAAAGGCTGAATCCCCAAGTGGAGCTGCGCCCTCCTCAATACTGTCAAACCCTAATTTTTCGGCCTTGATGAAGGAGACCTTCAAATGCCCTGAAACTCCCCAGAAAGATAGATCGAGGCATTGTAAGCCTCTAGGTGAAGTCTCAATGTCAGATCTGAAGTATAACCCCTCTAAACTGAATAGATCTGAATCTGAATAGCGCCCTCCTCTCCAAATCATGCCAATGCTCTAGGAAATCATCTGGACCATCTAACTCTCTCAAAAGGCACTAGAAATAATGGCCAAGGCCCTGCAAGTAAAACCCAAGTGCTCAAATCTCCAAAAGCCCTCTCAGACTCCTAGATCGAACCTTCCTCAAATCAATGGTGCGCCCCCCTTGCTGGAAACCCTCAATGGTGCGCCCTCTCTCTTCTTGTACCTGTGACTAGTGTAGAACTTTCCTGCAACTGAGTAGATCTGAAGTAGAATGGTGTTGGTGGAGTATTGCATCCCCGAGACCAAGCTTGGAACAAGATAGGTGGAATCTTTCACCACCGAATTGTCCTCTAGGGTTTGTTAAGTCAAAACCCTCAAAACCCCCAAGGCATGGGCTCACTAGCTAGAAGCCAGATATCAAAACTGATAATCAACCTCAATGAGAGAATAGAGGCCCTTGCCTCTCTTTTATCCTTCCTGCTCACCTTGTCCCTCGGCCTCCAAAGTGACTTTTGCTTTATTAATTATTAATTAATTAATTAAATCACTTTAATTAATTAATTAACTGTTTTACTTTTGAAAAACACCTTATCTCTCCTTGTGGCTTCCCTGGGCACTAAAAGTCACTTTTCATCATTCTATCCTGTAGTGTGGTTCCTCCCGATTCCAATGAGCTATTACACTAAGAGGTTCCTCCAAGTATTATGCCCAATATGACCTCCTTAGTGCATTTAATTAATCTATAGCCCAAAATAACTCAAAATCATGGAAATCGTCGGAATGCAATGGAACCAAAGCCAAGCTGTGCGGAATGGATCATAATGATGAAATAAGATGAACGATGTAAGCTGGACCCCAAAATACCCCTCAATAGCTCTTGTACTCACTATAATCTCCGTCTGGCTACTCTGGTCATCATAGCACTCTGTAATACCCTAATGTCCCAAAGTGGGGACATTACAGTGAAGGACTCGGAGGAGTAAATATAGGTGGACCAACATTAGACGGAGATGTGGAAAGGTCCACTACAACTAGCTGAAAGTCATCAACAAGCAATCTAACAAGAGGAAAAGTGACATGATCCATGGATACATGTTGAGAACCATCACTAGAATCATCACTGGCAAGAAGTGATGGAAGAGATTGTTGAGTTTTGTACCTTGGGAGCTGTTCCCCATGTGCTTGTGACCTCCTTAGCACATGAGGGAAGTACATTACACTTTGTACCTTGTACTTTTGTCTAATTTCACTTTGACTTTGTCTAAAGTGAAATTTAGTCACTTTTGGCCTAAAGTGACTATTAATTCACAAAGGGGTGAACTGGAGACATAAAGTTGACCTAGGAAACTTAACCCAAAGTGGGTTTGTGACTTAAATATGAATGGGGAGATCTCAACCCTTCATATTTTAGGTTTCCTAATGGATGTCAAAGAGGGGCGCAAAGGGTGAAGGAGGGCGCATTCTTCATTTGGTCATTTGCTTGTTGAGAGAGGAGATCTTGGAGGATGGAGATGAGGTCAGTTTTGTGAGGAGACTTGAGCTAGGGTGCTTGCTTTCATGGAGGGAGGCTTGCATCATATGCCGAGGCTTGCTTTTACTGGAGAGGTTCTACTTCTGAGGAGGGCGCATTGCCAGATTGGGGCGCATCAACATTAGATAGACTTCTAGCCATCAGATTGCAGTGAGATCAGTTGCAGAGGATAGCCATTCAGCAGAGCTTCATTGCCGTGGAGGGGTTTCCAGATCTAAGCTCACAGTTGGCAGTTGGAGCAGATTCAGTGGTTCTGGCAGTTTGTATGAGGGGCGCACCATTCTGGGGCGCATCTGGTGATTTTGAGCTTGTATATCAGCTCAATTGGAGTTGCTATTGTATCAAGTTCTTTCATATATTGTACTTACTGTATTCCACCTTCTGCTTTCCTCATATATACATACATATTCCAAACTGGTTTTTCCCGGGGGGGGAGGGGGTTTATCCAGGGTCACGTTGACCAAAAATACCTGTGTTTACAAATGCATGTATTAGTTTCTTAGATCTGTTCATTTTTAGCAGTAAACGATGTTTAGGTTTGTTATGTTTATTTTGAGATGCATGTACTAATTTTTGGTGACAAAAACGACATGCTAGAGCACCCAAAATTGAGAACATAACCATAACAAATCAGCATAAAAGTTTTGGACTGTTGGCTGTTATAAAACAGCAGCAAATACTTCAGCAGACAGTGAAACTTAGAGCCTTTTTGTGGTCAAAGACAGACCCAGAAGGCAAGCTTGATAGGACGTGGATTTTTCACATGGTATCAGAGCTTCGGTGGCTGAAATTTTGGACAGTTGGGACAGCATTTTAACAAGCAATCTAACAAGAGGAAAAGTGACATGATCCATGGATACATGTTGAGAACCATCACTAGAATCATCACTGGCAAGAAGTGATGGAAGAGATCCTGGTGGACCATGAGATAAAGGTTTATCAAAGATAACATCATGATGTTCAGTCACCTAGTGAGAGGTGGGGTCATAGAGATGATACTCTTGAAAAGTCTCAATGTAACCAACCAGAGCCGTGCGAGGAGTATAATGGACAAGTGATATGTCTCGCCCTTGATGAGGTGGGTGGATCCAGGCACCTAATCCAAAGATATGAAAGTTTGAGATAGAGGGCTTTTGCCCATGCAACCGTTCATAAGGAGTCATATTAGTGACCGCATGTGTAGGTGTGCGATTGATGATGTGTGCTGCACAAACAACTGCCTCTCTTGAAAAGGACAAATTCATATACTCATAATGAAGCATAAAGTAGGCAATTTCCATGATTGCCCCATTCTTACTCTCAACCACTCCATTTTGCTTAGGAGTACAGGGAACAATCTTTTGCTAAGAAATGCCATGAGAGTGGTGGAGAAATTGTTAGAAAGCATTACTAATGTATTTGCCTCCCTCGTCAATCTGGAGATACTTGATCTTCTGTTTGCATTGAGCTTCAACAAGAGTTTTAAACTCCTGAAATTTGCCAAACACCTCATCCTTGGATTTAATGGTGGATGCCCATAGAATCTGAGAATGATCATCAATAAAAGTGAGGAAGTACATGGTTCCCCCAATAAAAGAAGTGGCCATGGAACCACAAATATCATTGTGAATTAATTCAAGGGGCTTAGAGGCACGCCTTGAGTTGTCCTTTGGAAAGAACTCTCGGTGATGTTTACCCGACACATCCCTCGCAAATGCCACTAGGAAGGTTGATATGTGGAAGACTCTTAACTACGTGAAGATGACTCATGTGTCTCAAGGATCCATAATTGGTGTGACCAAGATGAAAGTGCCATAGCTTACTGTCATCATTTCCATTGGCTGCCATTGCAATGAATTTATTTGAAGCTAGGGGTGAAGAAGACTTGCCCAACTTGTCATACGTTTAGATTCATCACAATATCAACCTTCCTAGTGCCATTTGCGAGGGATATTTCTTTAACAACCTATCTGTCTAGCCCAGATTCCATCTTTTTATTGGTGTGTGTGTGTGTGATGCAATAAATAGATAGTAGATTTGGTCCCACTCCAGAAACATGAAGAACATACCCATACTTAGCATTATCAATAACAACAGTGCCACAACCAAAAACTGGGAAAGTTGAGTCATCACTGACAGTTTCCTGCTCACCTCTATGCTGATCACTATAGTTAGAGAGAAGGTGCTCGTGCTTCGTCATATGTCTAGTTGCCCCATAATTTGCAATCCATTCTTGTGAAGAGATGGAAGACCATAAATTGGAGCAATTTCTTCAATCTTTTGAAGACAGAAAACAAATTTTGAAAGCATGTCCCTCCTTATGGCAATAAGAATAGGTCGTCCTCTTCTTCTTTGAGGATTTGGATGTATCTTCTTCTTTGAGGATTTGGATGTATCGCTTGTAGACTCATGTATGTATGAGGTAGAAGCCTTAGAATGGACTTGATCTCTAGAGGTTAGTTCACCCAATTCCTCAAGGTGACATGATGCTGTATAAGGTTAGAAAACACATGCTATAAAGTATATGCAAAGCAAGTGCCTTGAGAAAAAGAGGAATGCTGTAAAAGATGATAGCAAAATTTCTGATTGTAGGAGAAAGGTTATTAAGG
>SNQJ01S0127634.1:26307-47756 GCA_010110895.2 Picea sitchensis
CCATTAATTGGTTTGCCAGGTCAACGTTAATGTGATTTTTCCTAGCGGTCGGGCAAATAACGATGTTGATATTCTTTCCTTGAATAATCCCATTAACTTTTAATAAGGGATCCACATATTTTTTTAAGTATGAGGGAATCTTCCTCCTTCCATTTTGAATTGTCCTTTTTATAAATTGAATTGGACTTAGATTATTTTTTATTTTTACTTTTATCACTTAATCTTAAAAATATCTTTTTAATAATTGTAAGACTTAAGCTCCTTGACCCGATAGATATCTTTCTCTAATATTATTCCTTGATACTCCTTTTACTTTATAAAACTCTTTTTATACCTTTTCTTCTTTTAAACTTGAACGTTATAACTTTCTCTTAAATGTTATAAAAGTGCTTCAAACTTTATAACTTCTTTTAAAGGCTCAACACAAAATGGAATATTCTTTGTTTTCACTCTTTTAACTTTAACTTAGTACTTTAATAAAAATTACTTTAATATTCCCTTTTTAAATATTGTTGACTTCACGTCTTTGTTTAAATTATAGTCACTCCTTTCCTCTAACAAACCTTAATACTTTAAATCTCACAACTTTCCTTTAAAAAAATTCGAGCATATGACTTATTAAAAAAACAGCCTTGGAATTTCCGTATTCTATACATCGAAGCCCTGCACTTGCGCGAAGAGTTATTGAACTTCTATTTCTTTTAATCTATATTAATCCCCAATTGATATCTTTTACAAGTATTATGTTTAATGCTTGCGGCCACACTTGATCGATTAAGTAATTAATGTGTATATTTTTTTGTGGAGAGTCCCAACGCTAGAAACAAACCTGGTCTCCTCTATGCATGATGATTCACTATCACCATGAAATGCGCCTTCTTTACACCTTGAATAACATAATCTATTGAGCGGAATAACCCTCGGAAATAATGCAACGCGATTTCACCTTAAGTGTCGGTAACAAGGGATGGTGGTTGTGTGTCGGGGTGGGGATTCGCGGGAGTGGGGTCTGCGAGGGGTTGTAAGGCGGGAGTGGGAGACAGGGTTTGGGGTTTGAGTAGTCACAGGATTGGGGCGCGGGCGGATAGGGATTGAGAGTGGGTGGTGTTACAGGAATGGTTTGGAGGGAGGGGGGTTTACGTGGGGAGGGTTTACGTGAGGGTGCGGGTGAGTGGAGAGGGGTGGGAAACGGGTCGTGGGGGAAATGGGGGAGGGTTGGCAAATCCGCGACTATGATGGACAGGGATCAGGAGTGGTGTGGGTTACGGGAATGGTTGCGGGGACTGTGTTGAGGGTTGCGGGAGAGGTGAGAGTGTAGCGTGAGGGCTGGGTAAGTGCACTTAATTTTTTTATTTTTTTTGCAACAGAATAATAATTTTTTTTTATGGTTTTTTCTTTTATTGAATTTGCAGCAGATTTATCTCTTTTTTTTTAAAAATTCTTTCAATTTTTTTTTTCACTCGAATTTATGAATTGTAAATGGCCAGGGGCCTATTGTGGTCAATGATCTGAAGAAATTAGAGAAACTCTGAATGAAGTATGGTTGGCCAAAAGCCGGTTCAGACAAGGTCCGCAAAGAGAGTGGCCAAAGGCCAGGATCAGAAAAACGAAGCTCTGATACCAAATGAGACGAACAAAGTTCGCTCACACAAGAATTATCCAAAATACTTGGAATATAACAAAGTAATCCATGTAGGACTATAAATAATATATGAATAGATAAGATATAAGATAATTACAATTGAGAATGAGGGCTTGTTTATATACCCACGCAAGGGTGCCCTTTAACCAATAGTCATGTCATTTGAGACATGTCCTTTCATTATTAATAGTTATTATTTATTAATTAATTATTATTATGTTATGAATATCTATTTATAGGTATATTTATGTTCATAACATCTATTTGATGGCATTGTTCTGATTTCCATGGAGACTATCTAGTTGGATAGTGATGATGGTGCTCGTGATTTGATCATGAGATAGCCTGTGTGGCTATGCTGATGCTACCGGTTGAATGGTCTGTTTGTGCTCAAGACCATTGTCTTTAATAGCTCCCTAGCTAGGAGGGAGTGTTGATATTATGGTAGCTGCTGGAGGTATTAACCTCTATGTGTAACCTTTGACGAGACTAGAATATTCCGGGAAGCAAGAGAAACCCTAAATAGTTGGTTAATAACCCTAGAAGACAAGTCGGCTCAAGAGAATAATTTATATTAAATTATTAGCCTCCAGAAGAAGAAGTTGGCCCAGTTACGTCACTTGGAGGACTATAAATAGAGGGCGCTTGAGCTCATTTGCACTAACTCACTCTCACAACTGCATAAGGACAAGTGGTGCGTAGGACTGGAGGAGAGTTGCAGTTGTTGCATTAGAGACTTGGTCTTTGGTTATGGTTTGGACTTTCTGCCTTGGTTATGGTTTGGAGTCTGGACTCTCTCCTTGGTACGCTAGCTTTGGAGAGAAGTGCGCTACCTTGGTTGGCTATTGGCTCTAGGGTTTGCTTCCGGAATTTTTCTGTCTGTCAAGGTTAAGGTGCTTAGGGTTGGCCTTTGTGCTTATGCTTGGGTGACAATATTGAGATATTGTCTATGGTGAAAACGAGCACACATATTATTCTAACAGATCCTAGACCCCGAGAGGCTGGATTTGGGAGCATACAGACAATGCTGATTCTAATGCTAGTGAGAGACTCTATGTAGGTTAGCAATAATTTTGGCAGTGGAAACCAATTTTCCTTATTTATTTTTGTTACAGTGTGCTAATCAAAGTTTTCATATGTTTGTCATGTTAGAACCACAATTTTCTCTCACTTCTTATGACGATAGTCTTCATCTTAAATTTTGGCATGTAAAGCTAATGATTTAGAAACAAAAAGGGGCCTTTTATTTCCCATTTTCAATGTGCATTCATTTAATTTGGGTATACAATGAACAACTTTTTTTTCCAGGAAAAAAAACTTTATATTTCATATTTCAAAGGTGAAATCAAAATATACTTCATACTGCCTTTATGGGCTCAAAAAGGTAATAGTTTAGTAAACTGTCTTTCATACTGACTCTTATTCTACCCTCTGACTTCTTGTTTTTAGCCATCCAAGGCTCCTTGTTGGTAGCCTATCTCTTCAAGCAGCCCAAAGGCTATTGCGCTTGCTTCATTTACATCATATTTCTTAAAAATAAAAAGATACAACATTGAAAATGTTAGAATATGAGTCCCTAGATAATCACAAAGTTTGAGACCACATGAGGTAGACTGATGAGAAAAGGCGCTTAGGTGCTAGCAAAGATCTCTGAAGTGAGATCTCCTCCAAAACCAAGATCCACAAGCCCCAACGAACTTCTCTTTCGTGAACAATGTGCCCTAGCTCTGCAGAATGACTCCAAATCTGCGCCCTGCTTCCTCACTGCTTCTGAAACTGAACTGGAACTAAACTAGAATGGTGAGGGAGGAATCTTTCACCTCCTTGGCCAAGCTTGGACCAGGATCAGATGGACCTTTCACCTCCTTGGCCAAGCTTGGACCAGGATCAGATGGATCTTTCACCTCCTTGTTGATCTCTAGGGGTTATTCAGTCAAAACCCTCAAAACCCCCAAGTACCATGGGCTCTCTAGCTAAGAAGCCAGACATCAAAATATCAATCAACACAATGAGAGAATAAAAGCCTCTATCTCTCTTTTATACCCCTGTTTACCTTTTCTCTCCAAGTGACTTTTAATTCAGTTTTAATGTTTCTTCATAAAATCACTTTATTAATTAATCAACTCCTTTTCCTCTAAAAAGTGATTAATTTGCCCTTATGGCTTCTTCGACCAATGAGAGTCACTTTTCATCATCTTATCCTGTAGAGTTTTTTCTCCCGATTCCAATGAGCTATTACACTAAGGTGTTTCTTCACATATTATGCCCAAAATGACATCCTTAGTGAATTTAATTAAAATATGCTGAATAATAACTCAAAATTACGGAAATCGTCGGAATGCAACGAAACCAAAGACAAGATGTGCGGAATGGATCCTATTGATGAAATATGATGAATAATGTGAATCAGGCCCAATAAAACTCCTCAATACCTCCTGATCTCACTATCACTCTCAACTAGCTACTCTGACAGGCGTCCCAATCTGTAACATAAGTAAATCCAAAAATGGGGACATTACAGACAAATCATCATTTAAACAAATGTTGATAGAAGAAGGATAAAAAGCCAATAATTCATTATGGTTGGATAAGTTCTTGGTGATGGAATTAACAAGTCGAGAAGTTGCATAAGTCTTACCATCTAGTTTAGACACGGGTAAAGACACATTTGCATGGAGAAATCACAAATGCAGAAGGCTTTCAAACAAATGTTTCAGATGAAGATTTTGGGCATGATTGGGGCCCAATTCTACACGTCTTTTAAATTTAAACATGAGTCAAAGGGAATGGTATTCTCTACATCTCAAGGGGGGAGTACATTGATGAAATCAAAACAATTAGTGATCAACCAAAACCACCACATTAATCAAGTTAAAATGGTTAGTGGTCAACCAACAAAACCACCAGATACAATGATGAACCATTCAAGAATAGAAGAATCCAAAAGCTCAAGCTTGGATCCCTTCAACAATCTTTTCACCTTGCACTTGATAGGGGGGAATATCAATGATGCTAGTCAGGCGTCAAGTTTCGAAGTCCTATCAATTAAAGTTCTATTAAAATTTGGGAATTCCAACATGGCAACTGTTCTCCTCAACAAGATACAACTTCAATCAATCTCTTCAAAGCAACATATTTGGGAAGATCTACCATGGAATCTAGAATCCTTTCATTGCTTTTCAACTATTCATTGGGATGCCGTTCAACACCTAATTGTGTCTAAATTCCTAGAGAATATTTCGGTGATCCTATTTGTCCACTGATAGTAGAATGGTGATCCTATCTGTTCACCTATTACCAGGGGAATGTTTAGACATGGCAGCTGTTCACTTCCAGAAATTCTACTCTCTTTCAAAGTTCATTTCAGATGAACCATTCAGCATCCATATTGGCAGTATTTCAGTCATATCTTCATCTAATCTTAGTTCAAAAGTTTCAGATTGAAGATGATACCAGTTTATGCACTAGTTCATGTTGCCTAACTGGTATAATTATTCAGACTTGTGATTGAAGGGAGGAAATGTTAGATTGAGAATTCCTAGACAATCACAAATTCCGAGACCACATTCTTATGAGTTGTCATCCTTATCTACTGATGAGGTGTTGTCGTTATCCACTGATGAGTTGTCAGTGAAATCTAGATCTAGAGGTGGTCAATTCCATGTACTATAAATTGATATCATGAGATGATTACAGGTGTTGAGAATAACTTAAAGCCTTTTCGGCCAAGTTCTTGTGTCTTGTCTTGCTTGTTTTACTTTTTAACAGAAAAAACAACAACATTAGAACAATACATTTTCAACAGCAGCAATTTGATTCCCTTCTCTAAACTCCTGTTCATTGAGGGTTCCTTCCTGCAACAGCAAAGCTTCTTTAGAAAGTTGATCAGCCATAAAATTGAACTCTCTATAGAAACGAGAGAAAGAAAGTGTTTTAGAACTCTCCTTGACCTGTGGAACTGCATCATAAGAGGCTCAAGTAGCAGATTATTGATTCTATATTTCAGATTGGCCCAATCCACCATTAATTTTGAGTCACCAAACACTTGCAAAGACAATGAACAATTTAGAGTCGTGACATTTTGCATTTGTAACAAATACCTGAAGACAAATATATGTAGAATTTGTACTCAAGTAACTGGAAGCACACTAACAACTGCAACATCTTAGTACAGCACGCATGATTGTTAGATGAGAAATTAGAGTCGTTTGAACTTTGATTGTTGGAAAACGTTGATCCATTAGAACTCATCAGTAATAAATCTATTTGGAACAACTGTAAAATCTAAAGAAATAATTTAGAGTGGGTTAGAAACAATCATTCACCATATCTGTTGTTGCTTTTTTGTTATGTCGAGCATGTAAAAAAGTGTAAACAGTGAGCATTACATATCTATTGTTTAGATGTGCTAATGCCAATGCATGTGGACCTTATCAAGTTAAGGGTAATGGGTTATCAAAGCTTCCAGCCTTTTGCAAGGCTATTGCTAACTAGTCTGAAAAGCCTTGGTATTTGTTTCTCCCAGAAATAGAGCTGTGAGGATGACTTAATTACATGCAGGTTTATAGTTTTTGATTCTTCCTAAGTGTGATTATAATGATTAACTGGAGTATGGTATGATGGAACAGGTATTGGCCAACACCGTGGCTTTGCAGCCCTCATTTGCAGACAGCTTTTCTCCACTTTTTTGGCAGACCGCCCATGTTCCAGTACTGTAGGTAAGGTGGATTCTGTTTCAGATTTTTCCTTTTAAGCTTGTCTTCTACTGCAGTGATTCTGTCTGGTTTCTTTATGTCAGTTACGAGGAACATTTCCTTTAGCCTCTAATGGCATGAGTTTTCTGAGATCTTCAGTTAATGCTGATCTTATTGATGGCAATTTGTTGCTTGTAAAGAGTGCTTCATGGTTGGTGAATCCAAGGGTTGTTTTTCACATATGAAGGGTTATATGAACTTACAAGTCTTGTGATTCTTGTTTTCCAGTGATAAAGAATCATAAAGGCTTTTGAAGTTGAACATTTGGAAGAAACAAAAATGTAAAGTGGAGGATAAACTGATGTTATTTATGGGGGAAGAAGAACTGTTTTGGTTTGTTTCAAGAAAGACCAAATTATATGGTATAATTATGGAGAAATTAGAATGGACCTTGGAATGCATAGTATGCATGGAGGTGGGATAGCACGTGGACTGGCAAGCAAAGCCCTTAGATCATATCAACATAGCCTAGGTCCTTGCACAAAATTTCATGGTGCATGTGGGGAAATAAAGAAAGTATAGATGGGGTTCTTATAAACAGTGGATGATAGATTGAAGTGAAAATCAGATTTCGGATTCCTTCCAGGCAAAAGGATCAACCGAAGCATTAGAATGTTCGGTCAAATTGGCAGTGGTATTCCACATAATATAAAAAATTGGGTCATAAAATAACATCTAGAAGTTGTCATGCTATTGAACTTTAAATTCTTCTAACATCCACAAGGCCATCAATGCTTAATACTTATGGGACGATAAAGTTACATGTAACCTAGGGTGTTTAAGTGTATAATACAAAACAATATACTTACCAGATATTTTTAAGCTTGCATTCTCTTCCTTTTGAGGTTGTTTGCTTCTAACAAGTACTTTAGTATCACGGCAGTTTTTTCCCCTTCAAACAGGTGAACCATGTTATTTCTATTTGCAACTGGTTACATGCAATGCTTTTAAACAATAAGTGCTCAGTTTTTAATTTTTCACAAATCATAGATTTGACGAAGTCTCTATTTTGATTCCTCTTGAACTGTCGATGAGTTGGAGTCTTTCCTTCATGGGCAGATACAGGACAGTGATGGATGCCTTCTCCACCAGGTTTTGATTTTTATTCTTCTTTTTTCTGATGATGTGATCCTTTTAGCCACTTCCCTTAAGGGTCTGCAGAGACAGTTGGACACATTGGTCCTTTACTGTGGCTTTTGAGAGTTGACGGTCAACTTGGGTAAAACCAAGGTTATGATGTTCAACAGATCAAGAAAGGTCTTATCAGATTACCATTTTTCTTCAAAGGGCTGGAGATTGAGATTACCAGCTCATACACACAGCTGGGGGTTCAGTTCTTGGGGCCTCATTTGAGTTTGAGGCATGATTTTGAGCTTCCGGTCAACAAGTGCTACAGTTCCTTAGCCCTGCTCGAGAGACAGAGTTTCTGACATCATTTCTAGGATATCTTGTCCAAGTTGTCTCTCATGGATTCCATTATCTGGCCCACAGTTCTCTACAGTTCAGAGCTTTGGGGACATATTTTGTTAAAGTTTGATTGGGCCATGATTGAGAGTGGACGGACTCTTCTCCTTTGATGCTTCATCAAATATAAATAGACAGTTTCCACACCTGTCATCCTTGTTGAGTTTGGGGCCCGCCCCCTCGACATTGAGATAGTTTGTTTTGTGGTCTCACTCCTACATCATGTTTGGTGCTATGCTGACTTAGTAGCGAGTCGGAAATACTTGGCCCAATGCTCTTCAGAGTTCATTGCTTTGGGTAGCTCCCCTGGATGGGCTTGTGGTTGGTTTGTGGGGGTGTTAGATCTTTTGAAGTTTGTGGGTATTTTGATAGATTGCATCCCTTTGTTCAGACACTCACTTGATGCACTTGGCCACCTCCTACCTACTAGGTAAGAGTTGAACAAGATCACCTTAGATGACATTTATAGGTAGTATACTAAGTCACCCGATAGAATGACACATGACACGGAGGAGACGAAAATATGAGTGTTCGACACATGACACGACGATCCAGGAAACAGGACACGTTTTTATATCTATATTAAAAAATATATATATTTCAAAAATTATCTATATGAAAAAAATTTGAAAATTACACATACAAGAATGAAATATAGACATAAAGATACATATTTTTTTAGAAACTAGAAGATTTACATGATAAAGAAAATGTAACATTGTAACATCAATGATGGTCAAACACTAAACACACAAGAAATTAGAACCATAAGCTGCAACATTCTCAATCTCATTAAGTCATCAAAGTCAAAATGTATTACAATGTACATAGATACCGAGTTAGAGTCACTGATACTATAGATGGAAATGCCAATGGCAAATACAAAATAGCCATAGGGTAGATACTAGAACCGTAGATGGAATCATGGAAGTATCTCATAGCTCATGAGTTGTGACTTCCAGTAGTCTTTCATGTCATAATCGTCATAATCAACATCACTACAACTGCTCTCTCGTCCATCCTCCTCCTTCTCCTCTATATCCAATGTAATCTATGCATCTGCTGGTGTGGAGGATGACCCCTCGAGGATCACCATCATCAAAAGTGACCAGCTGTAGCATTGGTTCATTAAGATCCAAGTTGGCTAATGCCAACTCAACATTGATGTCCAAACCCATATCATTAGGAAACTCATCCCACATATTTGTCTTTCCTTTCAGCCACTCTTCTCTCTGCTTGTAAATAAGATGAAGGTTGGTGTGCCCATACACCATTGTCTCTTCCCTCAACTGCGAAAGCCTGCTCTTCTTCAAACTGTACAAATTCCCATATGTGCTCCAATTCCTCTCGCAACAAGAGGATGAAGTAACCCGAGAAAGGAGCCTCATGGATAACTGTTGTAGAAGAGGGCATTTTGCCCCATGAGTTTCCCACCAAGCATAGGGCTTCTTAGCCCCCCTGTCTTTGAGCACATCATAGCCTCCAAATCTCCCAGTGCCAGTGGAAAACTCTACGAAGCCCTCCTCCACCTCATTAAGGGATGCTCTATTTTGAAATCTCACCATCCATGTGAGGAGGGAATCTGCGTGAAGGCCCACCATTGAGCCAATCATTACTGTAGTATTTGGGATTCAATGAGTGAGCCAAACAATGCAAAGGTGTGCAATTGTTATCCCACCTGCTGATAAGAATATCATGTATGGTGGTGGATAAGGTCTCTATTGATGTCCCATACTTAGGGCACTCATGCTTTAAAATAACGGTCTTTGTTAAATTTCTTTAAGCCCAGTGATCTAATTTCTGAATCCAATAAATTTTTATCCCTAGAACAAGAACAACAACAAATTCTAAATTCTGATTTATGAAACATAAATCTAATTGAGCAAATTAACCCTTGTAGTACACAGCGGAAAATAGAGAAACCATTCACACAAATTCAACACAAAAAATTTACCCTGGAAACCCCAACTCCGGGGAAAACCAACAAACGAGGGTTTTATTATCAGCTTCAACAAATCCAAAAAATGTTTACAACAATTGCATGTACCCAAACCAGACACATCCTCAGTGAAAACTCGATCTAGGACTGAGCCTAAGGCTCTCAGATCTCTGCCACACCCTTACGGCCTGTACAACCCTCACTGCTTGCGTGTAGTATGGTTGTTGGTACGGCTGAGGGTCTCGACCCTCACACGAGCGACCTGGGTTCTGGCTGTTGGAGATATGGCTGGGGTAGCCCTGCCTCCGTCTCCTCCTTGCGGCTTCAAACTCGACTCTCTTGGGCCTGCTCTCACCCAAGTATAGACCTTTATACAACTTGTGGCCCACACGGTCTGTGCATACCAATACTTGGCCTCTCTCTAGGAAATGAATCCTCCCTTGCACACTTTCGATCTATAGCTAAAACCCTCGATGTCACCTTCACTAAGTTTGATTTCTCCTCAAGCCACCCCTTCTCCTTTTAAATCTCTGGCTAGTTGATTCAATGGTGGAGATTTGATCCCCAACATGCCAAATCAATGGCTACGGTCTAATCTGAAACTCACTTTGAGTTTTGGATAAGCTCAAAAGAAGCTTCTCGCAGAAGGTTAACTATTATTGATTAATAATTGCCATTTCCTAAGTTTCGTCTTAGGAAATATTTAAATGATCACTAATCAAATAAATTGATCACATTTTCCTAAGTTAGACTTATGAAAAATTTAAATGACTTGGAGAAACATTAATCCTTGTGTATTTTGCTTGCATGACACCTTGCCTAAGCAAAGACACCTGTTCGAGCTACAATATTTCAACACTCCCTCTTAGCGAGGAAGGTGTTCTCCACTATTCTTATCTTATCCCTGAAGAAGACAAACTTGCCTTTCATCAAGGCCTTGGCGAGAATATCCGCCACTTGCTCATCTGTAGGCACATACTGTAGCTGAACTGTACCTCTGTACACAATCTCGAATGAAGTGATACCTGATGTTGATGTGCTTTGCCCTATCATGGAACACTGGATTTTCAGAGAGTTTTATGCAACTCTGATTATCACAATGTATGATAGTCGGCTCTAGCTCCTGACCAAACAGTGCCACCAACAGTGTTTGAAGCCATATGGCCTCACATGCTGCCATGGTCGTTGCCATGTATTCTGCTTTCGCATAACTCAATGCAATAGACTTCTGCTTCCCGCTGAACCAAGAGACAACCCCTCGATCCCAAGCTGAAACAACACCTTGAAGTGCTTTTCATGTCCACTACATTGCCTGCCTAGTCTACATCTGTAAAGCCCATCAACTTCACTCCATCTCCCTGAGCATACCTCAAACCATACTCAATTGTACCACATAGGTACCTCAATATATGTTTCGCTATTGTCCAATGTGCCCTCCTCGGTTCAACCGTGCATTGATTGAGAGTATTCATAGCAAAACAAATGTCTGGCCTAGTATTGACTAGATACATGAGAGAGCCTATCAACTGCCTATATAAGGTAGGGTCCACCGCCTCCTGCATGGAAGCATCTATCTTCTTCCAATTAGTAACCATGGGTGTAGACATCGACTGATAGTCCTGCATCTTGAACCTCTTCAAGATCTCCCCTGTGTATTTCCCTTGTCCTAGGAAAATATCGCCATCTCACTGCCACACCTCCAATCCAAGAAAATAGTGCATTAACCCCAAATCCTTCATGTCGAACTCCGAGCAAGATCCCTCTTGCATTCTGCTATGAGCCTCTGTGAACTTGTCAAAAATAGATCGTCTACATATAACATGAGAATGAGTGGTTCTCCCCTTATCATAATATAGTAGAGGTTTGAGTCCGCCTCACTCTTCACGAAGCCCATGCCCTGCAAGTAACTATCAATGAGCTCATACCACACTCTGGGTGCCTGCTTGAGCCCATACATTGCTCTCTTCAGTCTGATTAAGGATGCCAAACTGTTAGACTTTGCCACTTATTTTGATTTCGTAGTTGTTTTAGCCTATCTAAGGAAGAGGATGTAAATATCATTGTATATACCCTTCCTTTCATTCTTTTTGTTGATGTAAATATTTTTTTGTATATATAAGTATCTTTTACAAAAAAAAATAAAAAAAGAAATGCCCTTAGCTTTCATTGCCTTTAAAAGATATTTAACTAAGGTCCAAGGGGGAATCTCCCCAATCCAACCATGCCAAATAATGGAGAGAGAAACTCCATATATAGTTTTGAGCTCAATCTCCTCTACAATAAAATATTATTTGGTGGAATCTAGATCCACTTTATTCTCCAAGAAAAATACTAGAAAAAAACTAAACTATTACATAATGGGCTCTCCAAGAAACAAATGCCCAACAAAATAATAAAATAGTGCAACCATGATGAAGGGGATGCCATATGTCTTCTTATGCAAAACATCCCACTAGCTTGGGCTAGTTTACCATGCAAGCTGCCATTTTTCCTCTCTTTCATTGGACCGCCCTTCAAGAATGGTCTTCAATAACATCTCCAATAAAATATTGATAAATGCCAAGACTCAAGTCAAAGGATAGGGAGCTTTCTCCAAGAGAAGAGGTTATTATGCTAAGTGTCATCATAATGAATAAGGTTCTCTCCAAGAAGCATCTTTAACCAACGATATAATATAAAAATCCCTTAGAAGAGGTGTGCCCTTGAGTTGCGTGCAAAGAAATGGTTAATGGACTACTTTGAACATGTCATATAATATAAATAATCCATAAATAATTGCACCCTTGAGATGTGTGCAAAGGTGGTTATGGCCTCCCTTAGATCTAGGGCCACAAACAATAAATAATCCTCCAATAGGTGGTTTCCCTAGATAAATGTGCGAGGGTGGTTACATCATGAATGAATGTACCAAGATGCAAACTAGGGGAGCGCACCACTTGTTTAATGAGTCAACAACCTTGAGATGCCAAAATAATGCCAAAGATAGCAAGGTTAGTTAGGGTGCTTCCTCCAATGCAATAACCAACTCTTCAAACAATGGATCTCATAAATAAATGTGCAAAGGAGGTACACTTTGGTTGTTATAACAACTTCCAAGGGTGGGGTGACTACAAATAGTGTCCAAAGAGTAATTAGGTCCTTCAATCTCCTCAAACCATGGGCCATAAGTGGGATGACCTAGGAGAATGTGCATCAAAGGGATGCTCTCCTAATAAAATAATCAAAATCAAGTATCATAAGGAGAAACCTCGTGCCAAATCCATCAATTGATTTCTAAAACCATGGCACAAAGGTGGAGCGACCTAGCAAAGCATGCAAGGTAGTTAGGTCCATGTGTACAACCACCCAAAACTCGTCCAAATATTGCCACAAATGATACGCCCTAGGAGAATATGCACGAGAAGTAGAATGTCCTCCAATGCAAACGATGTCGTGCCCTCAAATCACATACCATCATGTGAACTCATATAAAACAATGAGCAAGAGAACAAGTGCACTCTAGACAAGTGAACAATAGATTAAGATGAATAATCCACACATGCAACCAACAAGTCTCCTCCAGTGAATGCGCTCCACCATAGGCTTAGTAACAAGGCATAGCATATCATCCATGTACTATAGGAACCAAACAAGAGATGAACAAACACCTCAATGGACAACCCTCACTAGAGCACCTCATCTGTCATAAGATAAACTGTCACAAGGGAAGTGTTGAGGAAGGTGTACACAAGTGGTATGCTACTCATCAAGCCTAATGGTGCATCACGTCAACTTTTATTTCTCTGAAATGTGAGATGAGGATGCCAACTGAATGAATGATAATCAATAGTACATATGCATCCTAAATGACACAAATATGGCTCAAAAGCCAACACAGTCCATTACAGCTTGCTTGGGCAGGGTCTTTAAAATGGATCAAAACCCTCATGCTATATGAGATGTAACACCAGCCTTGGCAGGGGAATCCCTAGATGATTTGAAGTGTAAAAGTCTGACTTTTACTCAGAAAAGAGACTTCAAATCTGCAAATTAGCTTGCTGTAATTTAATTATCAGACTTGATTTCCGCTAAGAAATAAATGGGACAGCAAGCCAATATTCAAATTTAAACTTTGAAATGTTAAATTAATACAATTTCCATGCAAGTCCGTGATAAACCACTTCAGATCTTCCCTCAAAAGTTGCAGATCTGCCAGTATTTACCTAAAAAGTTAGCAAATAATTCGTTCTTTTTAATGATTTCAACTGGTGCCTTAAATCCATTGGGCATGGAATCAAAGAAAGAGAGAAAATTTATTGGATAGGGAAATCCATTGGGCATGGAGTTATAGAAAGAGAAAATTTATTGGGCAGGGGCTACACTTGAGGCCAATCATTTCAGAAGATTACACATCAATTAATCAAACTCATCAGCGAACTAGAATTGACCACCAAGAGAGTGTTACCTTTTTTCTAGAGTTCTTAATACAAGGGTTGAAGATATTAGATTCACACGCAAACTACAGAAGGGGATCAACCTTCACTTCCTCAACATTTTTCTCTCGCAATGTTCGGGGATACAATCACATGAACACCATGAAAGCGATTTCCAATGCACACTCACAAACTCACTTGTTTACATTAACATGCAAGGACTCAGAAGAATGGAAAATGGAAGAAAGAATGGGGAGGACTCAAGAATAACTGATCAAAACCTCAATCACCTCTTCATCTCTTATAGAATGAGTATGGGAGTGTACATAGAAAGCCTCTCAGAATAGATTGCAGAAAGCAAGAAGAAAAACCTAAGGAAAGTGTCCTTCTCATGCACTGAAAAGCCATTGAAAAAGCCACTAAAAAGTTACTGGTGGGCCGCCCTTCTCCTACTAATAATACCCTGTAAAAGCTCTCAAAGCTGCCTGGAGTACCTGCATGTATGGAAGAAGAGGGGAAGAATAGTGGTCTCAAGGAGGGCACATTGCTTCTCTAGCCCATCATGGAGGAGAAAAAAACAAAACAATAGGCTAAGAAGCCCTCTTAAGCAATTCACCCCACTTGTGGAAGAGAAGACTAAAGGGAAAGCATGCCCAAGATAGAGAAAGGGGAATCTCCTAGTAAAGCCATCTTTTCTCAACATAGAAGGCTTTTGCTTTAGGGGAAAAGTCAACAAGACAACTTTCTCAACATGGAAGGCTTTTTCTTTGGGAGAAAAGTAAACAAGGCAACTTTCTCAACATGGAAGGCTTTTGCTTTGGAGGGAAAGACAAGTGAAATATTTCTTTCTTAAGTGGGGTGCACTAGTAAAAAGTTACCTCTATGTGTCAACCATCTATTCCTTCTCTCTAGCAGGTGAACATTCCTCCATGAGCTCTATAATGTTGACTCATGTCCACCATCATGGTGCATAACATCTAGATCAACACATAGGATAGGACCATGAAAAAGCACTTGTTGAAACCAGACTTGGGTGCCTATGTCCACTGCTAAAAATAGGCTGCATCATGAAATACCAAAGTGCTTGGAATCATAAGGTTTTGTACAAGGACTTCAATTTTTCCCACACATCAGTGATTCTTTCTGCTTCCTGCATGTGCATTGTCACTTCATTTGTTATTAACTTACCGACAGTGACATCCCAATGATCTTGAGTGCATCCTAATCTTCTTGTCAAAGGCAGTTCGTTCCCTTGTGCCATCTCTGAATCTTTGTTCTACTTCATTTAGAGTGTTCCATAATTCTTTGACTACTTTTGTCACTCTTAATTTTAAACTTCGAGATAGCATACCTTTTTCCCGTTGGGTTTTTTACATGTGTAAAAGATATCTTTGGCTATTTGTCATTAAAAAAAATACTTGTCCACTAAAACCAAGAAATTTTTTTTTATAAAAAAAACTTTTAAAGTAATAAACTTTAACATAAAAAACTGACCCCTCTTAGAAAACTCAACTTTGGAGAAGAGGATTTGATTTAAAATGGAATATACTCAGAGTATATTCTGATTTTAATGAAACGTGTAAGTTTGGATTCTTTAATCCACCTCATTTCGATGTCAACATGTTTATTTTACTAAAAAATCTCTTCAATTGGTTGGTGGCTGTGTTTGTCATCTTGAACCCCCCTGTTTTTGCATGAGCTTCTTATGACCGGTGTAATCTTTAGTCCCCTTGACCTAGTCGGTCTCTAGTGGACATTAATATAAATTTCATTTCTCCTTGAACTAGTTTTTCCCCTTCAATTTTGGCACACTTGAACACAAGACGTCTCTCTCTTCTGCATCTGAGAACCACCAATTTCCCTAAACTAGAGCTTAGATGTGTCAGTGTAATGGTCTTTTATACAAACCAACAGAAATTGGAATGTAGTACTGTTTCTGCTCTCATTTTCTGTACTAGAATGAAGGGTAGGGCAGAGGTGGTCACTCTGCTGTGTGCACTCTTTCAACATATTCACTTGCACTCGAACAGCAAAAACACAGCAACTGAAACAAGCAGAAGCTGATCAGATTCTTCTTCTGCTGGAACGGCTTCTTGCAGTGACAGTTCTCCTTTTCTTTCATCCTAAAAAATGGCAGCTAGGGCACATTTTTTGATTTTTTTAAATGGGTGCTCTCAACTTCAGTCTGTGACCCTCCACCCTCAAATTCAATATTTTCTTCTCAAAGGCCCACAGTCATTCTTATAGCTATGATACCCTGTTAGATTTATCAGAACACAAGAAGAGGATGAGATTCCCAAAAACTTGTACAATTTGGAGTGCACATTCGTTCATATGTATAAATGAAAACTTGTCTAAAAACTGGATAGCTGAGAATGAGTTTCATCCTCCAACCAAAAATAGATTGCCCCTCCCCTGCTCTAGGAGAAACAAATGTTCACACGCTACTAAACTTGATCCTACTGCCTGTTATCCCCCACTTTTAGGGATAACTAGGAGATCATGTCTCGAGGCCCACAGGTCCTAGACATGGAGTACCGAGAGCAAGATTGACTTTAGCATGGCCTTGAAGGGCCCACCTTTTCTTTCTTCCAGCATCTTTATCTTGTCAGCAGCAGCAACTTCCATCAGCATCGGCTTGGTCCTGTGTCAGAGAAGGTTCTTGCTCCATGAGGTAATTAGTCCAGGTATCATGGTATGTGTCACTTTGATCATCAAAACCCTTGAATATGTGCATCTGATTCCTTTTATTTTCTAACAACTGCTTGGATCTTACACTTGCCCACTTGACCATGTTTGGGGGGATTGGCAGGGTGCCCTAGCAAGCTTGTGTCTGTAGGTTTTGGTTTGCCACTGGGGGGATTTCTGAAAAGCCATTGTCCGCTCCCATCATAGCACCACTGTTTCATCTTGTTTCCCGCTCACTTATCCCATTCCACTTGTCCAGGCACTGGGTTGACCTATTTTCAGGATTGCACCTTACCTCGTGGGAAGAAGCAGCTAAAGGCCCAGAAGGTAAAAGCAAGTTGGTAAAAGATAAAAGTCTAAAAATAAAACCTCGAGATGCTTCGCCCAGGGATCCCTGAGAAAGCAATAAAAGGCTTCTTAGCAAGAAACAAGAGGGACCCGGAAAAATAATAAAATAAGACCTAACCAGAGGATAGGGGGTCTCATCACGAGCCAGCCTATTAGGTCCATGGGTACCTAGCAGTACGACATTGCCACCAGCTGGTTACCACACCAGGGCAGTGACTCTTGGTTGCATGGCCAGGGGAAAGGGGGTCTCATCACGAGCCAACCTTCTCATTTCTGTGAAAGTACTTGTGGGTAACACTGTCACCACTGGTCACCACGCCAGGGCAGTGTCCCCTGATTAGCCCTTGAACAAAAAAAAGAAGGAAAAGCAATAAAAGATAAAAGAATAAAAAGAATAAGAATAAAATGCAAGAATGGGCTTGGAAAGAATGCATCTAGGATAAGTACAGCTCGCCTTCTAACAAAGGCACCCGCACGTAACATTTCTTGCATCCTTGGCCCTCACTGCACCCAGATGCTTGGACATCTCTTGATCACATCACCCACTTACATGGCTTGGATGAGGTCTCTTCCGGGAAGTTTCCTTTTCCAGTGGACACTAGCCCAATAGGACGCCTTGCCTTTTTCTCCATATTTGTATTGTAGGCTTGTGTAACGTCTTTGAGCTGTTAACTGATGTATTAGGGATTTTGTGCACATGTTTAATAATATTGATGATGAGATGTGATTAACATTGCTAAGATCCCTGTGACTGATGAGCCCATGGAGGGCGTAGCTTTTGATGTGCAAGACCATGCCTAACGGACAGGTACCATTTGGACTGGTACACATGGGGAGATGATGAGTTCAGACCTCCATGGGGCTGAAGAGCCCACTAGATGGATGTTAAGACCCCATTAGGGGGCAGAGACAGGACGAAGATAGATCAGGGGTTTGCACCGGAGAAGAAGAGGATGTTCCACCAGAGGCACCCCGACAGAGCTTGACCTAGGGGGGATGTCCCTTTTTCAGTGGAACGTTGGCCTTGGAAGGCTTAAGACGTCACCCATCATGACCATGACGTCATCCAACATTGTGGACATTTTGGGAGGCTGACTGCGCAGTATTGGCACGTGTGGCAGGTTGAAGAAGCCCAAGGAGGGCTGACGTTTTGCTCCAGGATGCCCCATTTTCCCTAGAAGGGGCTGACGTCTCCTCTAGAGGGGCTTATTATCTATTTTCAGCTCGATTAGGGTTTTAATTTGACAATTTAATGTAAAAACAGTATGATTTAGTATTTTGGCCTTGTCGGCCTTTTACATGACCTAAAATGTAAATTTAGGTCATGATACTATATAAATGAAGGATTTTCACCTTCATTTTAAAATCACGACTTACTCATTAGTGAGGTCTGAAATTTGCACCCTCTCTCGGGTTATTGGCTAATTTAGTGATGCACACTTGTTGAAGGAGGATATTTTGGCATAATTTGGCATTTCTCTTAATGGAAGGTGTTACAACTAGGGTTTGCATTGCTTCTTCTTGGTGAATTGTAAGTATGTTTCTGCAAAACTTCTTGAATGAATGGTTGTAGTTTCATTTCTTGCATTTGTTTATGATTTTGCTGAACAAAACCCTAGGTGACAAGCACACAAGTAGGTCCTTGTCTCATGTCCCCATTGAGAGAAATTTTCAGCCATTGATTGAAGAAGGAGAGAGCCTAGCCGTAGCTACACTCTCTTTCTCTCTTCACCTTAGCTAGCCGTACCTTTTACAAGCTGAGAAGAAGGAGATGCCTTGAAGCCTAGGGTTTTTGCACTTTGGGGCCATTTTTCTAAGGTTTGCTGGTAGAGCCTTGCTGCAGCGACACTTTGCTTCATCAAACCCTCTTGTCTTAGTTTATGCTATCTTTCAGCTAGCCGTTTTTTTCCATTGAGTTAAGGAAGGAGGAGAGAGCACCGAGGCCTAGTTCACCTACACCGAAGTGAGTCTCTCTCCCCTAGGGTTTTGACTTTGGGGCCTTGCTTTAGCAACACCTCAAAGCCTCTCCCTCTAGTCCTTGGCCTTCTTACCTTTGCCTCCTTTAGCTCTTGTGTCCTTCACTATTTGACTCCATTAACCCTAAGGCACCGATCTAAAGAGACCTCTTGCGTTGAAGTGAACCTGATCAAAACTACTCTCAATACATTGAATGAAACCCTAACTACACTAACCCTAGCTTATAAACTAACCCTATTAACTAAGTCCTGCTGTCATCTCTTGATATTAACACCTTTGTGCAACTAAACGTTCTTCTTTATAAGCAATCGAATGGTGATTAAAGGCATTAATTGAAATAAGTATTGATTTGTTGCTTTGAATGCCATATTATTCCAGCATTTATTGAAGAAGTGATATAACTTTCATTGCTATTTTATAAACATTGACTTCGTCAATATTTATTGTCAAATTGCTTATATGTTCATCAGATAGTCATCAGTTTATATGAAATACTAACACATTGAGCTAGCTTGCATATATCAGTTTGTTGTTGCTTCGTCTCAGGCAGGTATATCTCTTTGGGGGTTTTACTTTATTATTGGCTGTTTAGCCAGGACTATCTGCTCGGTGGTGACTTTTGAGGGGGGGAAATTTTCCTTGTCTTATAATCCTTTTGCCTTCTCAAAACCCCAGGTCACCGGGGACGTCTCCCTTGGGCCTCACCTCCCTAAAGAGAAAGAACCATCCCATTGTGGTGACATTGGGTGGGATTGGTTCCTGTTACGCCAGTTTGACCTTCAAACCTCAAGCCTTTTATCCTTGCTACAAACTGTGCGATAACACTGCCCAATGTAGAAAAATAAGGTGCTAAGCTAAAACACCCAAACAACTTCAGCATAAGAGGCTCTGAAACGTATTTAATAGTTGGGGAGTTCCTGTAGAATTTTTTGAGGTCCTATGAGGCTGCCACCTAAGTTCTGTCCTTGACCTTAGTATGGCTCTAAGTTTGAACTGTATGGCTGTCTTCTTTCGCTGTTTTAGAACAACAAACAGTCATCCCACTTTCTTCTCAATGTTTTGATGGCTAAGTGCTCTTTTAAGGTGCCCTTGCAAGTGTTTTCTTTACTCAATGTTAGCACATGCAATATAACTTAAAACACATAACACTACCTCTAGATCCTTAACTTTAAAATGCTGATCTACACTTCTAAACATGCATAAATTTGACACAGGTATTTTTGGTCAACATGATCCTGGATAAAACCCCCCTGGGGGGAAAAGCCAGTTTGGGATATAATACGTATAATGATGATCAAAGCAAGAAATACAACAAGTAATACAATACAATGGAACACGTATACATAGCAAGCTCCTCACAAGCCTTGCCACAAGATCGAGAGAGAGATGTGCCCCAGGCTTGGTGTTCCCTCTCCCTAATGATGATCAAAGCAAGAGATACAACAAGTAATACAATACAATGGAACCTGTATACATAGCAAGCTCCTCACAAGCCTTGCCACAAGATCCAGAGAGAGATGTGCCCAAACTCAGGTGCGCCCTCTCCCTTTGTTGCTCTCTACACTGAAGTGAAGCGCTCTAGCTCCTCTTTGACCAAATGAAGAAATCCCTCCACAGTGATGTGCTCTCCCGTGCTGCCTCTCCACTGAAACTGTCAGAACTGACTTCCTCCAAGTAAATCTCCTACCAGGTAGTTGTCAACCCACTCCATTGGTGCGCCCTCTTCCTAGCAGATGTGATCACCATCAAATAACAGAGGCCTAAGTTGGATGCCTCTCTCCATGGAAGCATGCGCCCTAGCTCTCCTCTCCCAATGCAACAGACCTCATCCTCATGCTCCTCCCACTCCTCCTCAAGTGAACAAAACAGTGAATGAAGCCTCCTCCTCCTTAGAATGCGCGCCCTCCTCTAGAAAATAACCTCCTCTCTATGTAACATGCGCCCTCCAAGGAAATGAATGCTAAACCTCCATGGATAACCTCTCCATGAAAGCTCAACCCAACAAGAGCTTCCTCCTCAATCTCTCATGCAAGTGCGCTCTCCTCTCCTTGAGAAATGCACCCCTCCTCTTTTCCAAAACTCACAAGTGAAGAATGAATCTCAAAATGCACTAAACCCTCACTTTATCCTCCTTTGGCCAAGCCCTAAAAGATCAATGGCCTAGATCCAATCTAGCCAAGTCTAATCAATGGGTGAGATCTAATCCAAAAATCTCACTAAGGAAA
>SNQJ01S0127635.1:25987-39260 GCA_010110895.2 Picea sitchensis
TAAGTAGCATAAAATTGTGACCATTGTATGTAGATACAAATCAACATGCCGTAACTTAAACCAACCCAACCCAATTGTGGATGACAAGTGGTCGACATTCTTTTTTAAGTGGTGAATTTCAAAGATTGGCATTTTGTCTACAAAACAACTTAGAGGCTAGTGTACTAGGTGTCAAGTGATTCAAGTTTGAGAAATTTTGACCACTTTCGTTAAATGGTGTGTAATTATTTTCCATGGTGATTTAGTACACACTACTGATCTATAGTACAAATTGAAGCATATCGATCTCAATAGTTAATCAATAATAATAAAAAAAACAGGTCAAAATGTCTTAGAAGAAATAATTGTGAGGATTGTAGGTCACTGTAAATAAACATATCATAATCTAAAGGAGTAGCTAAAATATAAAAACTTGACAACTTACTGTTTGGTATGGTGTAGGTAAGACAATTACTTGTCAGGACAATGATTTGTCACTATGAAAGAAAATTACAAGAAGCTTGCTTGGTTAAGAGCGACATTAGAGGCGAGGGGTGATGTAAAATGTTATTGCCCTTGCTATGATTGCAGAGGCTTGAAAAGAAAAATAATTTTAATAACAACAACTGAAAGACATTGTAGGGAGAAGGGGCACACCGAAGGGGGTTATGAATATCGTCCCTTGGTAAGAGGATTCAATATTTAATCTATTCTCTGTAATAATCAACATGTCATGAATTTTAGTAATATTTCTTATCAGGATTTTTATATTTTCTATACACACTAACTTTTCTACATTGTTTTTAGATATATAGACGATGCCCCCAAAATGTTGACCTCCTGAGAGTTATTTTCCAAGTACAAGCATAAATACTCCTTTATAGGGTGATGAACTTCAAGATCAGAATATTGAAGCTGTTGATCAAGTTATTAATGATGATATGGATGGAGATAACATTAAGTGATTCAAATAACGAAGATGAGGTACATAGATTGATCCAAGACACATTTTCTCCAATGGATGAGGACAACCAGGATGATAGTCATGATGTTGATCCTCTACTCGATAAGTTGCGTCAACCTCTTTATGAAGGCTCAACAAAAAATCTTTTATCTGCTATATTGTTGTTGGTGAACCTGAAGATTTTGAATGGTTTATCAAACACGTGCCTCACATAGATACTAAGGTATTTAATTTGTTAATTATTTATGCCTGCATGTTCACAAATACTTAAAAGGTTCATTTTTTTCCTATATTGTTATTGTTTTCTAATTTGTAAATTAGTATATTGTATGCGATATTGATGATTAATATTGTTTGCATTGACTTATTGTTTAGAACTTTGTAGATTGTTAGGTGAAGTTCTATTACCGATGTCAAATATTTTCCACGCACATATCGAGAAATATCCGTGATTATGAAAGCAATTGGAATGGACTATCAAGCTATTGATGCATGTCCTAATGATCATATCATATATTATGGAAAATATGCATTATAAAATGAATGCCCTCAATGTCAAATAAGTAGATATCAAACCGATAAAGTTTCAAAGAAGGTGCCTCACAAAGTTCTTCGTTATATTTCGATAATTCCACATTTCCATTGGTTGTTCAGGTGCCAAAGTATAGCACAGTTTATGGATTTCCATGAAAAGAATAGAAGTCAAGACGATGTTCTTTGAATGCATGCAGATGGTTCTGCATTGAAGTACATCGAAGAAAAGTGGACAATTTTTAAAGAAGAACCTCGTAATGTTAGACTTTCGTTGGCAGCTGATGGTGTCAATCCATTTGGAGAGCTTCATTCTATGTACTCAGTGTGGCCTATTTTTTTTATAAACAATAACCTTCCTCCTTGGATGTCGATCAGGAGAGAGCACAGAATGTTGGCAATGATTGTTCCAGGTATTTAATTATCTTTTATTTTCTTTAAAGTATGACAAAATATTTCATTTCTTTGTTTCGTGCATGGTAATTATTTCTTTTATATATAACTACATCTAGATAAGTATAATTAATCATGCATTATGTTGAACCAATTAGGTAGGTACCAAGTTAAAGATATGAACGCATATATTGAGCCTCTTATCGATGAGTTGTTGAAGTTATGGGCTGGTGTCACTATGTATGACATCTCTAGACCAATAGGGAAAAAACGATTTCAATTCCATGGAATACTATCATGGACAATTCATGACGCTCCCAGGTTAACACATTTTTGTGGTATATTGTTACTTTATTTTGTGATTTAATATTATATATATTTATTGAAAATATCATGCATTATTTTAAATTGTAATTCTAATTTGACGCTACATTAATTCATATATCTTGTAGGTCTTCAACCAAAGGTTAAATTTGCATGCCCAGTTTGTACTGGTCCGAGGATAAAATCTCGTCATTCAAGGAGTTTAGGAAAGGAAGTTTTTGATGATTATAGGTACTTTTTGCCTAAGAACCATAGTTATCGAACTACAGACAAAGCAAAATTCAATGCTAAAGAAGAAAATGGAAAAAAACCATGAAGAATGACACCTCGCTTATGGAAGTTGGAATATATTAGAAATCATCAAGGTACATAAATTATTTGTGTATGACATATTATATAAATCTTTGGTTAATTTCATTAGTATTAATTTCATTTTGTCCCATTAATTAGTGTTAATGTCAATTTGTTGATGTTTCATGAATTTCGTTAAGGCACAGATGGGATTCCATGAGGAATGAAAAGTTACGTGATTCAATTCAGTAGATTTCCATACTACGAGCACCTACAAATAGTTCATCTGTTTGATACAATGCATATCGGGAAGAACATAACATAATTATTATGGAAAATATTATATGGAAGGACTGACAAAGAGAGAATTGAAAAGATTTGTTGTGACATCCTGGAAGCTAATTGCACATTGGAAAGTGTTATTATTAATTCAAATGGCGATGGTCGTGAACAAAATACTAGTCGTCCATGGTTATTGACGGAGCAACAGAACAATATTGTAAAAGAGGTCATTCAAAAAATTAGGTTTACGACAGGGTTTTCGTCGAGCATACAAAATATCTTAGCGAAAAAAGGTGATTTTGGTGGGGTTAAAACACATGACTAGTATACATTCATTAAGGTAATTAGTAGGTTATAATATATTTCCTTATTGGTACGCATTTTTTGGAAACAAATAATATTTTTTTTTTGTTACACTATGTTCTACCTTTATCTCTCCTAGATGACTTTGACAACAACATAAAACAAATTATTTATGTACTTGGAAAATACATGAGGTAAGTATTGTTTTATAAGGAAAATGTACTTCTTATGTGATTTGTAGCGGAACTTATTGACATATTATGTTTTATCTGCACATTTATGTATGCCTTGATATTATTTTATTGCATTGACATTTGTAGGTGGTTATCATCAAAATAAATCCATAAAAAAGATATAAGGTATTGTAAGAGAGAAATTCCCCGACTAATGTGTCAAATGCAACAGTATCTACATCCAACATTTTTCAATGCACAAGAACACTACCTCATACACCAAGTTGAGGAGATTGAATTATGTGGGCTATTACACACAAGGTCGATGTGGATGGTGGAGATGTAGTTGAAGTCACTGAAGGATTTTGTTAGACAAAGAGCACGTCCGAAGGGTTCTATGGTTGAGGGATATATGGTATATCAATGTATGGTGTATATTAGTCAATATATACCTAAATTAGCATAAAATATGAATGTGCCTCGCATTTGGCATCTCGACTCCATCAAAACATTTGAAGGGGAGGTCCTATTGGGGAAAAGTAAAATGAGGATTGTGAAAGGTAATTATTAGATGTTGATATAGATTTAGTATATTACACATTTATTAAATTATTCCTTTATTAAAAATAGTTAATTAATTATATTAAATTGTTATGTTATCATATAGTTTCTCGAGAGTGGGATGCTTTACATTTATACATTGCAAACAACCTTGATTGGATGGGGCATTGGATAGAATATACTGAAGAATACTTCAATAGGTTATCAGGGGAAGGGGTGTGTAAGATGATTAAAAAAATGGATCATCATTGAGATACATTTCCTGATCTTACATCAAGGGAAGTTAATTTATCCTTTGGTTTAAAATATAAATAGGCAAGTTAATTTTTTTACTCGCACTTTCCTAGTTTTTTCCCAATTTTTCAATGTATTTGGTTTCTTTAATTTTTGAAATATATATTTACTAAGTCCTATATGAGGTTTATTAATTGGCAATGTATTTTTTACTTGGTGTCCATGTTGCAGTTGAAACATCACAAGGCTATGTGGTGTAATGGTCGTAAATTTCGTATCAAAATGTTGGATGATAAGATAAAAACCTTGGATTGTGGGATAACCACAGTGTTTAAGGTCACCAAAATTTCCTCTAGAAGTGAAAAAAATACAGAAGAAACCGAGAATAGGTACTATGGTCATTTGGAGGATATAATTGAGTGTGGTTTTAATTCCTTTAAAACAGTTTTGTTTGAGGTTAAATGGTACAGGCTACAGATGCATGAACGTGATCATGAAAGAACTGTTATTGAGCATGATAAGGGATTTATCATGGTTAATACAAGGGAATTTGAACCGGGTACAGAGACTTATGTTCTTCCAAGTCAATGTGAGCAAGTATTTTACTCAGAGGTACCTGGTAAAGCAAGTTGGTCATACGTTGTTAGATATGATCCAAGAGGAAGAACAATAAAGTAGAATCATGTAGCCGAGGATGAAGATAATAACGAGGAAGAAGATCATGATTATGCAGATCAGGAGCAGGTGTCTCATGTATTCGATGTGTCAGACGAAGAAGTTGATCATCAAAATGTAGGAGATGACGATCTCATTGACGATATCGATAACTATATTAGAGAAAATGACGTTGATGATGATGTTGATAGGAATGAGTCTTTGACCAATATCAATTATGAACCAGATCCTGATACAAATGTTGATATGGATGAAGAAGAAGATGACTAATATTTAATTGTTGAAAAGAAGAGGTATATGTTTATATCTTTTATATGATCTTTATATGTTTTTATTTTGTATAATATAGTATATGATACATGTTCTTTAGAATTTAAAATTAGGTAATATGGGGAAATTAAGAGTGATGTGAGGGGTGGGGGGGCATAATTAGAGCTTCCACCTTCACGTGGTTTCCCTTGTTTAGTAGAGAATAAATTATTCTTGAAACCAAGAGGAGCTCTATGCGAATGCACCTAATCATACCAACAATGTAGGTATGTCCATCATCAATTCATCATGTAAACCCTAAACCCTAATTTAGTACTAGGACTAGACATGTGCAACAGTGACCTGTGAATGGGGCCAACGTTGAATTTTTTCAAACTGTTTCTAAATGCATTGAAATTTTCCATGGATAGACTATTTGCATGACTTAACGATATGGGAGGGTTTATGGACTCAAATTTGACTCACACACCCACTTTATTCCATCATCAATTCATCATGTAAACCATAAACCCTAATTTATTACTAGAGTCATCGATTTGTCGGGTTTTAGTGTTCCCTGTTGTTCCTGATTCTGTACTTAAGGCTTAGAAGTATAGTGTCAAGGCATCTGAACGTGGGTAAAATATGGAGACGAGAGAAACGTCAACCTTCGACAAAGGAAAATAGGGAATATTTCTACGTTGGCATTGTCTAGCTTCCAACTGTTCCTGGATAGTTATATCTTGTTCAATGACTGCCCATGAACGTTCAAGTTCGAACCGGTTAGTAGTCGTCTTAAGAATTGTGTCAAAAAGGTTTAAGGCAATGTGTGTTTGGTTGGATAGTCTGGGTTCGATGTTAGGTTGTGTTGGTACAGGGACAGTCATGGAGGAACAGTAAAAGTGGGAAAAACTTCAGAGAGAGATTAAGTGTTGTCACAATTTGGTCATATAAAAGAGAATTTACGGTTTTAGGAATAAAATAGGGATGCAAATCAAAGGCTCTTTCCCGTAACTATATTATATTTTAATAAAAGGTGTAAGGTGGGAGAAAAACATTTAGCTGTCTACAGTGTAAGGCTCCTATCAAGGGAGAATCTCATGTATAAACAGAAGAGGAAAATTGTAAGGAAATAACCGATGTAGCAGAGAATATGTGAAGAATTCTGAAAATGTAGACTAGTCTTACACCCGCTGATAGCTGGTACAGAGGAAAAAGAGTAAACAATTACAGAAAACCAAAATTCATTTGCTATAGTAGTGGTCATACTAAATTATAACGAAGCACATCAATTAGGAATATGAAATGAAACGAAATATGAGATACAAGGAAACAAACTTGTAACACAGTCGTGATGGAATTGAGAATCTTTATATTTGCTTGTATTAACTCTCAAATGTAAAAACAAAAAACTCTATTACAATCGATACAAAAGGTCCAACCCCTCTTGATTTCTTTCTGTGGTATATTTATACAATTTTACAAATAAGGTAGAATCTCAATAGTCACAAAATTTTGGTTATGACAGGGAGGAGTGCAATCGCTCCATTTCTCCTTCTCTGTCTTCACTTGGTGCCAGACGTTTGTCGTCGCGCGGGCTCGGTACAGGCGACACATCTTTCAACCAACCTAGAGATTAGCCGCGACGGTTCTGCTTGACAGCTGGCTTCAAAGAAGTAACATTCTCGGGCTAACTGCTGTAGCCTATCTTCCATCTGTCCATCTATAATGTCGATGGCGCATAATTGCGTGCTGGGCTTAATCATGCATTTATCTACTTGGACTATGTCCACCATAGTCATCTGAGAGATATTGGCTGAATATCTTTCTTCTTTTTCCTTCAGATCAAATGAGATCCTTTCCACATTCATTTGCATCAACGTTTCGATGTTACCTCCGCTGTCAATACCCAGCAGATCACCGTCTATAGAATTAAAGGCCTCCTACAAGGAATTGGTTATCTTTTGGGCTTGTTGCTTGCCTTCGACGATGTTATGCTCCCATTCCTTTAATAGAATGTTTCCTCTGGTTTTCTCTAAAATGGTGAACCTGGGAGTA
This sequence comes from Picea sitchensis, assembly GCA_010110895.2. Taxonomy (NCBI): domain Eukaryota; kingdom Viridiplantae; phylum Streptophyta; class Pinopsida; order Pinales; family Pinaceae; genus Picea; species Picea sitchensis. The sequence goes on from SNQJ01S0127635.1 coordinate 33,005, forward strand.
CCTTCTGAAACCTTGTTGGTCATAGCTATCACAGCCTCCTGGAAGGTGACCCGAGATGCTCCGACATCCCTTTCTTTGGCAGATAAGTTCTCGGAAACCTGATTTACCAACAAACAGTTGTCTCAGATCGCTTCTATCTTGGCGAGCAAATTTCGCTGTGCCGTAGAGACTCTGCTCTGAATCGCGATCGCCTGGGATTTGAACATCTCGATGTTTATCATTCTTCTCTCAGAGATCTCCACCCTAGCCTGCAGCTGTTCGATCAACTCCCTTTGCTGGCTTGCTTGCATCCGACCATCCCGGACAACCAGCTGTGCTTGCTCGAGCTTAGTTTTGAGCATCTCTATCTCATTTTTATCTGCCAATCTGGCCTGCTCTATTCCCACGCTCGTCTGGTCTTTAGCAGTTTCTGTTGTTGTGGCGAGTCTAGCTTCAAGGGTCCTAATTAGGCGATTCTTTCTTTTAAGTTGGTTCTTTAAGAGCCCGACTGAGAATTGATTCGCCGAGGCTTATGCTCATAGCATCCCTGCTATTTCAATAGAGAATTGCTCATTTTTCTTGTCCTTTCCATCAGTTATGAATTTATATTTCTTGGCAGTCGACTCTCTTTCTTGATAGAATTCCCTTTTTCACTACTGCCTTTCTCTTTTTATCGAAGAAAAACTCATTCGGAGGGAGTTCTTCTACTCTTATGGGCCTCAAATATTCATTTAATATCCATCCCACATCGATATTTCCTTGCATCGACTGCAAGGGGGTGACTGATGTGATGGGTTCTCCGATCTGCTTCTCCGATTTTCCCGGAGTATTGACCAGACTCTGCTTCTTCGACAGTTCTGGAGTCTTTATCTCTGTCTTCGGATTCTATTTCTTTGGCAGGTCTGGAGTCTTTTTCACTGCTTCCAGATTATTCATTTGTTCCCCCTCATCCTGGTGTTTTCTTTGGTCAGGAGTCGCATCCTTAGAACGTTTGGCATCCTTCTGTTTTGTTTTTGAAATACCTGGACCCTCACCTCGCAACATAGAGGGAAGACAGTTGCGTCGATGTTCCTGGAACTTCAGAACATCGGCTCTTTCCTCAGGTGCCAAGGATTGTATCCGGGCTAGAATCTCCTCATAGGACCTTTCTCCTCGGAAAATGTCATCCAAGGGTGAATTCTCATGCTCAAATCTCTTGAGCCCGCAATTGGCCAAATGATTGCTCACGACCCTCTGTGGATCGTGCTTCTTGTATTCGATGGAGACCAAATTTAAGTCTCCCAGGGCTTCCACCTCAGCTTTGGCATGTTTGAAATCTAATAAAGAATAAGAATTCAAACGAACAGGAAAAGACGACTATACCTTCTTCGAGTACCCTTTAAGTTCTTTGCTTACACCGCCAATTACCATTTGCCAGGAAACCTTGCGACAAGCCAGCTTGTCGGGAATGAACAATGGTAGTGCATGTGGGGGAACAAAAGCCCCAAAAAATCTGAGGTATGAAAATTCTGCTTCTACGTACCAGTCTGCTATGCTGCTCAGATTTGTCATTATGTTGTCTGAGATCCGGGGTGGCGAGTGACCAAAAATGGTGACATGCAGGGGCACCATTACCCAGTTAAAAATTTCATAAGTAAAATTTTCCGCTTTGTTTTCCCATAATTTTGCATGATATACATGTATGGGTTCGTCTTCGGCCGGAGTCCAACTCCAGCTCATTAATGGAAATGGTGTCATAGAACAAATTGCGTCCATAATGTATGTGGACATGAAGAATGACGTGCCTTCCCATTCTCCTTCTGCTCCCGATACTCTGTGACCTGACTGGTCAAGCTATCAGAAAGTATATTTGCCCAGTCAAAGGAGCCGCCTTCAGCGACTCGAAACATTAGAGGCACCCATGAAAGGAAAAAATGTGAGGTGTCCTCTTTCCCATATAACTAGCAGGTCATCATGGCCACATATTTGTACTACGGTTCTAACGAAGTAATTGAATATACGCCGTGGGTATCAACTCTGAAATTTGCGGTGTTTGAAACCCAATCCTTTATCAAATTGGACATGGTTTTATCATACTGTACGCATTCCTTATCCTTGAACTCCTCCAAGAATTCAGCGTCGTAGGTATGGTCGGACGTCGTGGGCAGCTTATACATGGTTTGCAGATGCTCCGGCCTGAAATTCCCGATGGTGACTCTCTACTCTTTCATGATAGTCCTGGTCGGTATGTCCACATGATCCAACACCCATCGGACCATATCATAATATGGAAGAAACCGTGGCCTGGCTGCTACTCTGTGCATTCCGGATTGGACGACTATTTTATACTTGGTGGTCATATCATCTTTTTCGTTATCGCTGGAGTCGTAGGAATAGTCCACCAACTATGCTTGTAGAACATCTGAAACAAACGACCAATTCGGGACCGAATCGATACTTCGAGGCGAAGTATCAGAGACATTGTCTGAGCCTTGTCCCAAATCCTCAACATTCTTCTTTGATTCTTTTCGCGGTGCCATGGCTGGAGATTGCATTTTGGCTCTTCTGCGATAGAAATGCGTATACATACAGAAGTCATATGCTCAGAGATAATGTGCTCTACGTAATATGAAATGCATTCGTTATAATGAACCACAACTTTTATATATATTTGAAAATTCGGTACCTTTCAGAACAAGTCTGTCAAATAATATTTAGAAATAAATTTTGCCGTAAAAATCCGATCTTATATTCATTGATTTACCCTATTTCCTCATTAATTCCATAAATTTTGGCGGTTTAAAACGCCAGTGGCATGCCCCCGGGGGGGCATCTCAATTGGCAAGTGCCGTGAAAATGAAGTTCCATGATGTTTCGAGTTCAATTCCCCCTGACTTACAATGTGTGTCGCGTAAGGGGAATCGTTGACACACCTAGAGGTTATAGTGGTAGAAGTTGGATAACATGGCCACGTGTAACGCGGGCACGTGCCCAACTAGTTGCTAATTCCGCCAGACATANGGCGTATGAAAGACTAAGGCTACCTAATAAATCATGTAGATATAAAAACGCAGGATATGTATTTATTTAGCTTACTTACCCCGGTTTACCACGTTAATCAATATTTCAGTACTCGTTATATCGAGGATTTGATTTTAACATTTTGAGTCTCTAACACCCGAGACTGCGAAGATCGATTTTGGTTAATAAAAGGTAATTGTGATTTGGGGATTGATTAATTTTATAATTATTATATTCACCATATCGTGACTCAGAGCTTAGAAGATAAGTTTCTGGGAGATTTACATGCCGAGTTGCGAAACCGCGAGAGCGCGATAACATGACTTAATTAAAGGGAATATAATCTTGGATTAAGTGATTAATTAATCACATTACAACTGCATCGTGATTTCGCGAGTCGGGGTTTAGATAGTGTAACTTTTGAAAAGGACAACGCCGAGTGGCGAAATGATGAGAGAATATTTTACCACGGTTAGCTTTTGCCTTTAACCTTGACATGGATTAGTCAAATAAGGATCTCGTGTTCTCGGCTATCGGGGCCATGACAAGAAATTTTTGGTTTGGGCGAACGCCGAGGTGCGAAACCCCGACGACGTTTAATCATGGGTTAGCTAAAATCTTACCCTCGTTACTGTCTCGAGTGAAAAAAATAAAATGATTTCACTGTTTCATGACTTGAGACATGTGAATTACATGAGTTATAGTACCCGACCTACGAGATCCCAAAGTAGAACCAAAGAGGGAACACTTTTACGAAAGGTAGGACTTGTTTCGAGAGTAGAATAATCATCGCTGCTCGTGTGATAAAGCTTCAGAGACCTCGATATCTCAGAGGGAAATTATGAAAACCAACTTTAGATTTCAAGCATTAAAATGAAAATTGTGACAAGCTAGAAAAACAAGGGAGGCTCCAACATAGGCGCCAACTAGGGATCCGGCCTTCCTGTGAGGCGGGAAGAACAATAGACCATGTGCCAATATTGGGTAAATGGAGTCAAAAGCTCAACTAGGCGAAAAAGTTCTCGATAATAGGGTATCACAAGGGGAAAAAGACTTCGTTCTTTACCTTGAAAAGCTTTTTCAAAATCAGATACTCTTTTTAAACATAGCTTTAGTCCCTTTCACAATTTTCCCTTTCCCGTTACTTAATTTAGGTATGTTTTAAGACAATCGAAACAGTCCTAGGAGACCCAATAGATCTTGCGGGTATTGGCTTGCATCAAAAGAATAAGATTATATGTTTTAATTGGGGAGTCTCGTCTAAATTTGGGATGTGGATCAGGTTTTAAAAAGCATTGGTTACCAGAGCAGAGTGATATTCATGTATAATAGCCTTACAAATATCTCATACATTGCTTCACTGCCAACGAGCTTGTTCAGTACCCCGGTGAAGTTATCTGGCCCCTTTTACTGAATTTCCTTTCACCACTTCGGAATATATTTATGCATTTAAATTCTAAAACGAGGGCAATCATTTTTTAATTTCCTTTCATCGTCTCTTGGACTAGGTGGGGGCAATCATTTCTGAACTTCCTTTCACCACCTATCTTATAATTTTCTTTTTAGAGCGCGAAGATGGGGGCAATCAGTTTGTATCAGGGTTGATATCTGTGTAATATTTTGCATTATAGGTCTGTCAACTTACTTTGATTACTCGGTACCAACCTTCCCTTGACCTTCACAACATATTCGTTCTTAGGGAGAAAAAGGAAAATACATTTTTAAGGGAATTCCATTTGAGTAAGCTTCAATCCTCGGATGTCATTGAAAAACCTAGGAAAGTTAGGATCACTCTAAATGTTCCTTCGCTTAGCAGGGGATCGAGTAGTTTGTGAAGACCCACCTTCTTTCCACAATTTGTTTTGAAACTCACGAGGTTGAAACAATTTTTTTTTATCCCTTCGTATATGAAACGGAAAGGTGGTGAATTTTTAAAAGTTAAACCTGAAGAAAGAAAGGATGTCAAGTAGTGATTTACTAACTGAAAATACATAGTTCAAATAATCCAAAACTGACTTTTGTAGATATTTTCGGGGATAATTTACTGTGACAGATTGTTTTTAGATTGGGTAAATCGTTTAAAATGTCTTAATTTCTCCAAATATTATTAAACAAAGAAACAACTCTGTTATTTATCAGCTCAGCTGATGTTGCAGTTTGAATGGCGTCACCTCGATTTTCTTTAACAATCCTTTATAACATGTCTTTTGAGAAATTTCATATTTACCTTTACCTTTTACTTTCTTTGTACAATATGAAATTACTCTAGGTATCACCTGTTTATGTTGATTTTTCCTGACACCGACTTTCAGTTTACTCCTGCTTGTTTCGTATGCAACTGGAATCCTGTAAAACAAATACGAATCTTATCCGAAATGTCTCAAAAGTTTATGAACGAAAAAACAGAAAATCAAAAAGAAATGTTTAAATCGAAAATACATGTATGTACATAAAATATATATAATAGAATTTATTTATTTATAATTTTTTTTTTTGAATCTGGTGACTGTTACGTCATGTAATGCTTTAAATACCGCCCGTTGACAGGGGCATTGAGGACTTCTCCGTCTATATTTTCCAGTAGGAAATAATTTTTTCCTTCCGGAGTCGAGACCCTGAATGGTCCATACCAGAGGTGGTAAAATTTACTATGCTTCACTACTTCCTCTTTTATTGCATTCCATCTCAGTACTAAATCACCTGGAAGGAATTCTCTATCCTTTGCTTTGCGGTCAAACAATGGTTTCATATCATCTTGGTACTTCTGCATCTTCTCATCAACTTCGAATCTATGCTGTTGAACCTCAATCAGCTGATTAATTCTCCTGGTTACATGATTTGGTTCCTCATTTTGATCCTGCCATAGCTTCATCACTGGTAGTGCTAGGTTTATAGATAGAACAACATCTGTCCCATAGACCATTTGAAAAGGCGAAATGCCGATAGACCTTTTAGTGTTGATGCAGTTTTCCCATAATGCGTATTTTAAGTGCACATGCTAAGACCTTTTATTTTCATCCAATACTTTCTTGATTATATTTACTAGGCTCTTGTTAGATGACTCGACCAATCCGTTCCCCTGGGGATAATATGTTGTGAATGGCTAAGAACGATGTTATACCTTTGACATAAGCTGATCATAGCCATAGATTTAAAGGCCTGGGCATTGTCAGTAACTATCTTTCGGGGACAACCGAATCTTGACAAAATATTGTCTTCCAAGAAATCAATTACCACCGAGTCTGTTGCCCTTTTGGTTGGAATGGCTTCCACCCAC
>SNQJ01S0127635.1:40085-52151 GCA_010110895.2 Picea sitchensis
TCTATTATGTCATACTTCAGTTCTGCGTCTCTAAGGCTCTTGCTAAAAAACACGATTGGTTGTTCGAATCCCTCTTCGTTCTTTTGTAGGAGCACCGCGACGATAGTATGTTCAGAGGCAAATGAGAAGATAAGAAAATCTTTCAGATAGTCTGGGATTGCTAACATAGGTGCCTCACTTATGACTTTTTTAATATGCGCGAACGATGCTCTGGCCTCGGTTTTCCAATTTACTCCGCTGTCCTTCTTCAACATCCCTATGATCAATTTGACAATCTCAGCGAAATTGGGGATAAACCTTCGTAAAAAATTTATTCTTCCTAAGAAAGATTGAATCTCTTTTATATTTCTGGGAATATTTATAGTATCTATTGCTTCAATCCTCTTAGGATCAATCCTGATCCCATCCCTAGATACGACATGGCCCAAAAGCTTACCTTCCCTCATAGCGAAATGTGATTTCTTTGGGTTCAGAGATAGACCAAACCTGCGACATTTTTTGAAAGTCTGTTTAAGATGGATCAAGTGTTCTTCATCGGTTTTAGAGAAAACCGTCAAATCGTTGAGGTAAATGACTACGAACTTGTCCCTTTCTCCTATGAAAGTGATGTCCATAGCGCGCTGGAATGTGGCCCTTGCATTCATCAAACCAAAAGGCATTTTGTCATACATAAACGTACCCCATGGTGTGGTGAAAGCAGTTTTTTCCCTGTCTTGTTCATTCATGGTGATTTGATTATAACCAGAGAACCCATCTATCATAGACATTTGGTTTGCTTCAACAACTTTTTCTAACACATGGTCCATTTTGGGCAGCAGATAATTGTCCTTGAGAGACGACTTATTTAAGTTTCATAAATCCACACACAGTCTGATTTCCCCACTCTTTTTCCTGACTGGGCCCAGGTTTGCTACCTAGTTCGAGTATCTCAGAGGTATGATTATTTTCATGTCTAAAAGTTTCTTAACTTCCTTTTCGATCACCAGTAACAAAATGGGGTTAATTTGCCTAAGCTTTTGCCTAAACGGTTTGACCCCAGGCTTCAAAGGTATCTTGTGATCAATTATGGAAGTGTCATATGTTCTTAACTCATCATAAGACCAGGAGAAAACATCTGTATACTGTTTGAGTAGGTATTTGTACTTATCTTTTACTTCGGGAGGGAGGAACTTGGATATTTTTACCACCCTGGATTCTTTTTCAGTTCCTATATCATAGTCCTCCACTTCTTTTGGTTGGGGCTGCAAAGTGGATTTCACAGGTACGTCGTTCTGGTCAAAAAGTATTTCTAAAGGAATCAAGCCTTTCGGAATCTAGTTGCTTTTAATGACCAGCATACGATGATCCATAATTTTTTCTCGGAAGGTTTCAGGATCTTCCCCCTCTTGCATGATCCACATCGGGTCGTTTTGATTTTCTTGGTCTGCATGAGTTTCAGAGAATTCCCCCACTGCTGCAAGAAATTTCTTAACTTGTTTGTCATCCTCAAAGACCTGCCAGTGTCAGATATTGTCTGGTATAGAGGGTTTGTATCTGATTTCAATGTGATACTTCAATTTGAAAGTTGTGGGAAGAGAGAATGTTGAAGCTGCTTTTGCCAATGCATCAGCATGTAAATTCTCTGCGCGAGGGATAAAGTGGACATTTACGGATGAGAAAAAGTTTTCCATGAGATCCCAAGAACAATTTATGTATGTTCTTAGCTTGGGATGCTTGGCTAGGTACTGTCGGTTTATTTGTTTGACTATTAACTCTGCATCACCATATACCTCCAAGTTACTTATATTTAGCTTTTTGGCAGCCTCTAATCCTAAGATCAACGCTTCATATTCACATACGTTGTTAGTGTAATCTATGTCTCACTGCAGTCGATAGGAAAAAGGAACAATGAAATTACCTCCGGGAGCCACTAAAAGCACTCCTGTACCCGCCCCCTCAGAAGATGAAGCACCGTCAAAATACATTTTCCAGACACAAGTGTTACACAGATCTTCTGTCATGTAATCTGATTCTTCTTTCTCTATATCGTTCTCTTCCGGACAACCATCTAAACCATCATCAAAAGACAAGGTACACTTTTCTAGATCTTGGTCTGCAATGTAAATAGGGAAATTGTTTGGGTTTTGAGGGTCACTCACTATATATGTTAATCTTGTTTCTCTGTATAACCGAGTGAACTGACCACCGAACACAGGAATTGTGGAAAACGTCATGTCCAATTGAAGAGAACCCCCCAACTTGGCTCCCCATGAGCTAGATAACAGCAAGCCATACTTAGGGGGAATATCTGCGATAACCACATCCATCAGGATACTCTTAATCGGGACCTGCGCCAGGGTAACTACCAGATCTTTTATCATCCCCATACACTTAACCCTTCTTGAGTCAAAAGAGTACAGATATCCATAAGGTCTGGTGATTTGGAGACCCAACTTGTCCATAATAATATTGGGCATAACGTTATGGGAGGCTCCAGAGTCTAACATGCAATTGTGTAGCAGTTGATCATACACATTCAGAGTGATATAAAAGGGAGAAATGGTGTCTTTGGCCCTTCAAAATGGGGACCAAAGGTGATGTTAGGTTTGTCATCTTCTAGGTTTAAAACATTCGACTGGCTTTCTAGTGCAGAGACGCCCATCGCTTTGGTAATCTGCTTCCGATAAACGAGTTTTTTTGCTAATTCTACCAAAGGGATGGGTATCTTAATTTTATTTATCTCATATTCAAAACTGAAAGCTTCGCTCACCTTGTCTGTTTTTTTGGTTGAGACTTCCAAATCCTTTCTCTCTGACTTATTTGTTTGGACCGCTTTATCACTCATGGTCTTGGTTGAAGACATAACTTTATTTTCCGGTTCGGTTCCTTGTGCTTGAGTTTCAACTTTTTCAACTTCGGACTCTTGTGTGCTTACCGTTTTCATTTTGTTGTTGGGTAATAAGGTATCTTCCGAAGGAGGCTCATAAGCTTGACCTCTTTGGAGGATTTTCTTGGGTGGAGTAGTTGAGGTGGGCTTACTCTTAGATCTTAAGCTGTACTTTGGTTGAAACTCAGCCATTATCATCTCAGTTTCGGGTTGAGGTTCACAGAGATCAGTGTGATCACCTTCTTCACCCTTATTCGACGGTTGTGGCATGTTTAGAGATTTTTCATAGTCTTCTCGAGTTAGATATGGTTGAGTGTAGTCATCACCGAAGTTCGTGACATCATTATCCGAATCTCCAAAGTCCTGAAAATCGTTCGCTCCTATAAAATTTTCACTCTTTAAGGGAGCCTGTATCTTTTGATCTTCATTTTTTATTTGTCTTTGTTGGTTCGGGGGGTTGGGGTTCCTCTTGAAATCCCTCTTGGGGAAAGAGTCAGCTTTGGCCTGTTCGAGTTCCATTCTGGATATTTTATTTGACAGTTCTTTAATCACTCTGGCCATATCATCCACCCTATCATCTGCAGATCTATTTGACCCTGAAGGACCTGCTTGTTCTCTAAAGCGTTTGGTCTCTCGGTTTCCAGTTTCTAACTTAGATTTAAGCTTACCCGAAGCCATCATATTAGACTCTATTTCTACTGCATCGTCCTGCATTCAGTTTAAGGTGGATCCCCTTCTCTCTCGCAAAAGGAGTGCGAAATCCAGCTCGAAAGCTACGACGAAAGTTACTTTGGCCGCGGGTTGGGAAGGTTTAACCTCAGCTGGGATCTTATTATATAGTTTTTTGAATATCTGAATAAATTCCATGACTGTTTCTGAGTTCTTTTTCCTTAAAGACCCAAATTTAGTTAAATAATATAGATGGTCTTTTCTCTCACCACATTGTTTGAGGAAAGCATCTTCCAAAGCGGCATAAGACAAGATAGAAGCTGCGGGTAGGCTCTGAAACCAAGTTCGGACCTGACCTTCGAAGATTTGGACAAGGAGTCTCAAATATACGTCCTCATGCTCGATACCTAGAATTTCAGCGAATTGATCGAAGAAATTAATATGTTCTGTCGCGGTTAGATCCCCTTCCCCGGTGAATTTTGGTAGATTTTTTATGTAATTTTCGGGAAGGTCATGTAGAGGGAGGGGCAATACCAAGGGAGCATATCTGGCTGCAAATTTTGCAAAAACTCTGGCAGGGGGTGCAGGCCCTTGGCCTCCAGCTCCTCCTAGAGGGGCTCCTCCCCCTCCTCCTCCTATAAACCCTCCACCTCCTCCTCCGACAACTTCCATCGTTATTTGTGGAAAGTTATAAAGGGGGTTTTGGAAAATTAAAAGTGACTCTTTGTTTTCTTCGCGAAGAGGGAAATACGACGAGGAAAGATAAGGGACGCGAGGACTCGGTTCCTCGGATTTGCAAGAGATGAAATTAGGAGAACTGACGGGTGTGGAAACCGAGTGTGTAACACACTCTTCAGAATTTTGTGAAGTCGGGAAGTTCAACTGAAGGAAAGATGGTATGTCAAAAGACGACGAACTTTCAATAGGGTCCTTTCCTTTGTGTACTAAGGGGATTGTCGGATGAATATCACTCCTAATTTCAGAGCAGTTTGGCGTTGCAACTTTAGTATCAAAGAGAGGATTGAGCGAAGTTGAGGGGTCAGATGAACTCTTAGTCTTCAGTGGTGGGGTTTTGAGTTTGTAAACTGCAACGGTTGGCTTAAGAGAGCCTTTTGCCTTTAGAATCTTTTCGAGATCGGTAACGGGCGTAATCTGCTTACCATCCGGGTTTTGTCTGGTATTCCTTTGACTGGATGCCAGTTTATTATTTGTGGAGTCACCAAGTGAAAGATTATGAAGCCTTAAAAGGTGTGTACTCTTTGTTCACTATCAAAGCATAACACTTTCAACAAAAAACAAATGTCGTTTTCCCAGGGAAAAAGATTTCGTAAGTTCGGTCCTCGACAACGGCGCCAGAAAGATGTTGTTCTTGAGTCTGTACTTAAGGCTTAGAAGTACAGTGTCAAGGCATCCGAAAGTGGGTAAAAGATGGAGACGAGAGAAACGTCAACCTTCGGCAAAGGAAACTAGGGAATATTTCTACGTTGGCGTTGTCTAGCTTCCAACTGTTCCTGGATAGTTATATCTTGTTCAATGGCTGCCCATGAACGTTCAAGTTTGACCCGATTAGTAGCCGTCTTAAGAATTGTGTCGAAAAGGTTTAAGGTAATGTGCATTTGGTTCAATAGTCCGGGTTTGATGTTAGGCTGTGTTGGTACAGGGACAGTCATGGAGGAATAGTAAAAGTGGGAAAAACTTTAGAGAGAGATTAAGTGCTATCTCAATTTGGTCGTATAAAAGAGAATTTACGGTTTTAGGAACAAAATAGGGATGCAAATCAAAGTCTCTTTCCCGTAACTGTATTATATTTTAATAAAATGTGTAAGGTGGGAGAAAAACATTTAGTTGTCTATAGTGTAAGGCTCCTATCAAGGGAGAATCTCATGTATAAACAGAAGAGGAAAATTGTAAGGAAATAACCGATGTAGCAGAGAATATGTGAAGAATTCTGAAAATGTAGACTGGTCTTACACCCGCTGATAGCTGGTACAGAGGAAAAACAATAAACAATTACAGAAAACCAAAATTCATTCGCTATAGTAGTGGTCGTACTAAATTATAACGAAGCACATCAATTAGGAATTTGAAATGAAACGAAATAAGAGATACAAGGAAACAAACTTGTAACACAGTCGTGACAGAATTGAGAATCTTCAGATTTGCTTGTATTAACTCTCAAATAAATAAATAAAACTCTGTTACAATCAATACAAAAAGGTCCAGCCCCTCTTGATTTCTTTCTGTGGTATATTTATACAATTTTACAAATAAGGTAGAATCTCAATAGTCACAAAATTTCATTTATGACAGGGAGGAGTGCAATCGCTCCATTTCTCCTTCTCTGTCTTCACTTGGTGCCAGACGTTTCTGGTCGCGCGGGCTCGGTACAAGTGACACATCTTTCAACCATCTAAGAGATTAGCCTCGATGGTTCTTCTTGACAACTAGCTTCAAAGAAGTAACATTCTCAGGCTAACTGCTGCAGCCTATCTTCCATCTATCCATCTATAATGTCAATGGCGCATAATTGCGTGCTGGGATTAATCATGCATTTATCTACTTGGACTATGTCCACCATAGTCATCTGAGAGATATCGGCTGAATCTCTTTCTTCTTTTTCCTTCATATCAAGTGAGATCCTTTCCACATTCATTTGCATCAATGTTTCGACGTTACCTCCACTGTCAATACCTAGTAAATCGTCGTCTATAGAATTAAAGGCCTCCTTCAAGGAATTGGTTATCTTTTGGGCTTGTTGCTTGCCTTCGACGATGTTATGCTCCCATTACTTTAATATAATGTTTCCTTTGGTTTGCTCTGAAATGGTGAATCTGGGAGTACCTGCCGAAACCCTGTTGTTCGTAGCTATCACATCCTCCTGGAAGGTGACCCGAGCTGATTTGACATCCCTTTCTCTGGCAGATAAGTTCATGGAAACCTGATTTACCAATAAACAGTTGTCTCGGATCGCTTCTATATTGGTGAGGAAATTTCGCTGTGCCGCAGAGACTCTGCTCCGAATCTCGATCACCTGGGATTTGAACATCCTGATGTTTATCATTCTGCTCTCAGCGATCTCCACCCTAGTCTGCAGCTGTTCGATCAAATCCCTTTACTGGATCACTTGCATTCGACCATCTCAGACCACCGACTGTGCTTTCTCGAGCTTAGTTTTGAGCATCTCTATCTCATTTTTATCGGCCAATCTGGCCTGCTCTATTCCCACGCTCGCCTGGTCTTTAGCAGTCTCTGTTGTTGTGGCCAGTATGGCTTCAAGGGTCCTAATTAGGGGATTCTTTATTTTAAGTTGGTTCTTTAAGAGCCCGACTGAGAATTGATTCACCGAGGCATATGCTCCTAGCGTCCCTACTATTTCAGTAGTGAATTGCTCATTTTTCTTGTCCTTTCCATCAGTTATGACTTTATATTTCTTGGCAGTCGACTCTCCTTCTTGATGGAATTCCCTTTTCACTACTACCTTTCTCTTTTTATCGAAGAAAAACTCATTCGGAGGGAGCTCTTCTACTCTTATGGGCCTCATCTCTTCAGTTAATATCCATCTCACATCGATATTTACTTGCGTCGACTGCAAGGGGGTGACTGATGTGATGGGTTCTTCGATCTGCTTCGCCGATTTTCCCGGAGTATCGACCGAACTCTGCTTATTCAGCGGTTCTGGTGTCTTTATCTCTGTCTCCAGATTCTGTTTCTTTGGCGGGTCTGGAGTATTTTTCACTGCTTCCGGATTCTTTGTTTGTTCCCCCTCATCCTGGTGTTTTCCTTGGTCAGGAGTCGCATCCTTAGAACCTTCGACATCCTTCTGTTTCATTTGTGAAATACCTAGACCCTCACCTCACAACACAGCGGGAAGGCAGCTGCGTCGATGTTCCTGGAACTTCAGAACATCGGCTCTTTCCTCAGGTGCCAAGGATTGTATCCGGGCTAGAATCTCGTCATAGGACCTTGCTCCTCGGAAAATGTCATCCGAGGGTGAATTCTCATGCTCAAATCTCTTGAGCCCGCAATTGGCCAAATGATTTCTCACGACCCTCTGTGGATCATGCTTCTTGCATTCGATGGAGACCAAATTTAAGTCTTCCAGGGCTGCTGCCTCGACTTTGGCATGCCCGAAATCTAATAAAGAATAAGAATTCAAATGAACAGGAAAATACAGCCATACCTTCTTCGAGTACCCTTTAAGTTCTTTTCTTACACCACCAATTACTGTTTGCCGGGCAACCTCACGACATGCCAACTTGTCGGGAATGAACAATGGAAGCGCATGCGGTGGAACAGAAGCCCTGAAAACTCTGAGGTATGAAAATTATGCTTCTACGTACCAGTCTGCTATGCTCCTTAGATTTGTCACTATGCTGTCTGAGATCCGGGGTGGTGGGTGACCAAAAATGGCGACATGCAGGGGCACCATTACCCAGTTAAAAATTTCATAAGAAAAATTTTCCGCTTTGTTTTCCCATAATTTTGCATGATATACACGTATGGGTTCGTCTTCGGCCGGAGTCCAACTCCAGCTCATTAATGGAAATGGTGTCATAGAAAAAATTACGTCCATAATGTATGTGGACATGAAGAATGACGACACCTTCCCATTCTCCTTCTTCTCCCGATACTCTGTGACCCGACTGGTCAAGCTATCAGAAAGTATCTTTGCCCAGTCAAAGGAGCTGCCTTCGGCGACTTGAAACATTAGAGGCACCCACGAAAGGAAAAAATGCGAGGTGTCCTCTTTCCCATATAACCGGCAGGTCATCATGGCCACATATTTGTACTGCGGTTCTAACGAAGCGATTGAATATACGCCGTGGGTATCAACTCTGAACTTTGTGGTGTATGAAACCCAATCCTTTATCAAAATAGACATGGTTTTATCATATTGTACGCATTCCTTCTCCTTGAACTCCTCCAAGAATTCAGCGCTGTAGGTATGGTCAGACGTCGTGGGCAGCTTATACATGGTTTGCAGATGCTCCGGCCTGAAACTCTCGATGGTGACTCTTTTCTCATTCATGATAGTCCTGGTCGGTATGTCCACATGATCCAATGCCCATCGGACCATATCATAATATGGAAGCAACCATGTCCTGGCTGCTACTCTGTGCATTCTAGATTGGACGACTATTTTATACTTGGTGGTCATATCATCTTTTTTGTTATCGCTGGAGTCGTCGGAATAGTCCACCAATTCTTCTTGTATAACATCTGAAACGAACGACCAATTCAGGATCAAGTCGATACTTCGAGGCGAAGTATTAGAGACATTGCCTGAGCCTTGTCCTGACCTCAACATTCGCCTTTGATGCTTTTCACGATGCCATGGCTGGAGATTGTGTTTTGGTTTTTCTGCGATAGAAATGCGTATACATACAGAAGTCAGCTGCTCAGAGATAATGTGCTCTGCGTAATATGAAATGCATTTTTTATAATGAACCACAACTTTTATATATATTTGAAAATTCGGTACCTTTCAAAACAAGTCTGTCAAATCATATTTATAAATAAATTTTTCCGTAAAAATCCGATCTTATATTCATTGATTTACCCTATTTCCTCATTAATGCCATAAATTTTGGCGGTTTAAAATTTCGGTGGCATATGAAAGACTAAGGATAGCTCGTAAATCGTTTAGATATCAAAATGCGGGATATGTATTGATTTAGATTACTTACCCCGGTTTACCACGTTAATCAATATTTCGGTACTCGTTATATCGGGGATTTGATTTTAACATTTTGAGTCTCTAACACCCGAGACTGCGAAGATCGATTTTGGTTAATAAAAGGTAATTGTGATTTGGGGCTTGATTAATTTTATAATTATTATATTCGCCATATCGCAACTCGGAGCTTAGAAGATAAGTTTCTGGGAGATTTACATGCCGAGTTGTGAAACTGCGAGATCACGATAACATGACTTAATTAAAGGGAAGATAATCTTGGATTAAGTGATTAATTAATCACATTACAACCACATCGTGATTTCGCAAGTCGGGGTTTAGACGGTGTAACTTTCGAAAAGGACAACGCCGAGTGGCGAAACGCCGAGAGAATATTTTACCACGGTTAGCTTTTGCCTTTAGCCTTGACATGGATTAGTCAAATAAGGATCTTGTGTTCTCAGCTATCGGGGCCATGACAATAAATTTTTTGTTTGGGCGAACGCCGAGGTGTGAAACATCGATGACGTTTAATCATGGGTTAGCTAAAATCTTACCCTCATTATTGTCTCGAGTGAAAAAAATAAAACGATTTCGATGTTTCGTGACTCGGGACGTGTGAATTACATGAGTTATAGTACCTGAACTATGAGATCCTGAAGTAGAACCAAAGAGGGAACACTTTTATGAAAGGTAGGACTTGTTTCGAGAGTAGAATAATCATCGTTGCTCGTGTGATAAAGCTTCAGAGACCTCGATATCTCAGAGGGAAATTATGAAAACCAAATTTAGATTTCAAGCATTAAAATGAAAATTGTGACAGGATAGAAAAGCAAGGGCGGCTCCAACATTCCCAATGAATGGATGTGTTGTTGTTGACATGGAATGGGACAACACATGTACCTTCTTAATTTTATTCCTTCACTTGATGTGGGCTTGGTCATTCCTAGCCTTGAATTGAAAGTTTCCCCTAGTCTTAGTCATCACCCTTCATGACAGTTTCCACCCAACGATCATTAGATCACAACTTTGGAGGCATATGGGCATTGGGATCATGAGGCTTTATAACCCTACAGTAACAAGAGACATTAATTGAACTTTTACTAGATTGAAAGGTGCGTGCAATTGAAAATACAAACAACCCAAAACTAAAAGGGATCAATACAGATACTATCAATGAGAGGTGATCTGGCCATGGTGTGTAGGAATAGGCCTATCACCTTCAAATTATCATTCTCCAAATATCTTATACAAATTTTACATGGAAATTGTACTAGGACTAGACACAGGAAACAATGACCTATGAATGGGGCCAACGTTGAAATGTTTTCAAACTATTTCTGAATGCATTGAAATTTGACATGGATAGAATATTCACATGCCTTAACGATATGGGAGGGTTTCTGGACTCAAATTTGACTCACACACCCACTTTCTTCCATCATCAATTCATCATGTAAACCATAAACCCTAATTTAGTGGAGTCCTCGATTTGTCGGGTTTTAGTGTTCCCAGTGAATGGATGCATTGTTGTTGACATGGAATGGGACAACATATGTACCTTCTTAATTTTCTTTCTTCACTTGATGTGGGCCTGGTCATTCCTAGCCTTGAATTGAAAGTTTCCCCTAGTCTTAGTCATCACCCTTCATGACAGTTGTCACCCAATGATCATTAGATCGCAAGGTTGGAGGAATATGGGTATTGGGATCATGAGGCTTTATAACTCTACAGTAACAAGAGACATTAATTGAACTTTGACTAGATTGAAAGGTGCGTGCAATTGAAAATACTAACAACCCAAAACTAAAAGGGATCAATGCAGAGACTGTCAATGAGAGGTGATCTGTCCGTGGTGTGTAGGAATAGGCCTAGCACCTTCAAAATTATCATTCTCTAAATATCTTATACAAAATTATAAGGAAAATGTATTAGGACTAGACACGGGCAACAATGACCTATGAATGGGGCCAACATTGAAATGTTTTCAAATTGTTTCTATATGTATTGAAATTTGACATGGATAGACTATTCAGATGCCTTAAAGATATGGGAGGGTTTTTGGACTCAAATTTGACTCACACACCCACTTTATTCCATCATCAGTCCTGAAATCACTTGAAGCAACATTCACATCATTGAGGGTGAAAAGTATATTTATTTTGGATCTAAATTTTCCTTTAACAATTATGTATTAGGTCAATAGTTTTGAAGGTTCATCACCAATCATTGAACTCACTATCTTCTTTCCTGACATGCTTCTTCCATGCACAATTATATTATTTTATATGAGGCCTTTGCCTTTTTTAGGCAAGGCAAAGATGCTCCATGGAACCAATATTAACAATGCATGGTCGACCACATTGCTCCCTAGAGCCATGGAAAATATTCTTAGAAGCAATGATGTATCTCTCCATCAACATATATAAGTAAGAATAAGTAGGGCTACTCCATTATATTTGACAAGGATCTATGTTGGAAATTGAAATTTATGTGAGAGGTGATCTGAAATGAGAGGTGATCTGGCCATGATTTTACTAACAAAATGCATGTCTCTAAATAATGAATTATTAAGTTTTTGTTAAAAATTGAATATCCTAGCAACATGAGAAGGAACGTAATGGGCTAGATGCTCATGAATCAATACTTTTTTTTTTTAAATTAACTTTGAAAAGGCCCATGATATGGTCAAGTTTCCATTCATCCTGTTCATGCTTAAGGCTCTTGAATTTGTCCCCTTGTTCCCTATAGCCATGGAAAATATTCTTAGAAGCAATGATGTATCTCTCCATCAACATATATAAATAAGAAGAAGTAGGGATAATCCATTATATTTGACAAGGATCTATGTTGGAAA